>WJFB01000200.1:0-84996 GCA_009870185.1 Pygmarrhopalites habei | reverse complement strand
TGTCCGAGGCTTTTCAGTGATTGTCCAAGAGTGTCCGATTTTAAACTATGTATAGTAGTTTAATTGCGATTAATTCAATGTGTCACCGTTTTCGTCCAAAGTTCACAGGAGGGATGAAGGAGGTAACCCCAACCCTTGGGTAGAACAACTAAAGATGTGGTCCAAAAAGAGAACATACTGTTAGTTGCATTGAACTTGCAATATGTATTAAAAATCTTAATGAAAAAGTACAGAACTTTATTTAGTGAATTAAAAATGAATAAACACATACGTTTACTCCCATATCGTTGCCCAACCAAGTCCATCACAGTAAAGACTCCATAGATTGTCTGAAATTTGTTTTCTACCAGATTTCCATGTCTATTTGGAATTTTTTCGGTCACTTCGATTGCATAAATAGAATTCACGTTGAGAAACAGTATGACAGTGTCCCCTTTCTCGATTCGTTCCCTATGCTCCACAAAACTCATTTTGATCAAAGTTGAAGGATCTGAAAGGTCTGTCAAAATACAAAACAACAGTACAATTAATTTTCAAATGACACAAGTACTTTCAACAATTAAGAATAAAAAAGGTCAAAAAATATTTTTCCTCACGGCAAAAATTCGAATGTCTCTTTTCCCGGAAATTCAAGGATGTGACCGCGAGAAATCATTTGAAATTAGGGGAGTCAAAAAGAATTTGACACAAATCGTAATTAACTTTAACTAGGTTGAAGGGGATAGGGTCATCATGAGCACTTTGAAAAAAAATGAACGGCTATTTTTACTCGACCTACAACTACGAAATAGTGTTGCAAAATTGGAGATCCCTATACAGTTGCCTTTTGAAGAGACAAAAATTACAGAATTCACTCAACTCATCATCACATCATTTAATTTACCAATTATTGTGGAAGGAGGTAATTGTATCTTTCTGTGTTAAAACGCTACGAATATGCATGTACACGTGTTAAGAATTTTACATCCTGAAAGTTTTACACTATCTTTTAAATAAACTTTGTTCTTTGTTTGTGTTTTTTACAGAAATTGAATCCAAACTTCGACTATTTGTGGAAGAGGAAAATTTCAACTACTTGGTTAGTTGTTGGGAAATTGACACAGAGAATGTAGAGCAAAATATTAAAGTTTGGGAACAGGCTTTTCGAGATGTAAGTATTTTTTTTATTGAAAAAAAGAATTTTGTATCCTACTCCTTGTTAAATGTTAAAACAGATGTACACTTAATTGTAAAAAAAATGTGGTGGTTCTTTATTTATTTTTAGGAAACACTTCAGTATAGTCCACCAGAAGTTGTGGGTGACGACGAAGTCTTTGCTGAAGCTTATCATTCATTAGTTCACTCTCCCATGCTGGGGACTTTGTTACGTAAAGAGAGTGCATTAAATTCAACAATTAGAGAAATGCATAGGATGAAAAATCAAGAAATTGAAGCTCTCAATGAAAAGTAAAATATCTTCAAAACACAATTTGATAAATGAAATGAACCTTCATGTTTTATACATTTACAAATTATTTCTGTCTTTAGACAAACAATGGAAATGAATACTGCCGTGTCCTCATTGAACAACTCTACAGTAGATGTGAATATTTTGGCAACAAATCATTTTGATGAAGGACATATGGTTCGAACTCGGTGGCAAAGTTTACTCGAGAGTGAATATTCTAAGCAAAAGAGAGAATTTCGAGATTGGGTGATGAGAAATTATCAAGACTATTTCATTGAGGCGGAAGAGATGAGTAAAAATAAAGGGAAAGGAGGTAAAAAGAAGCATTCTGTCCGATTTGATGAGAGTTTGATGATCAGTTTTGGTGATGATGATGTGAGCCATCCGGGTGGTGGAGAAGAACATGTCTTACAAGAGAGTTTTACTATTCATCTTGGATCCCAAATGAAGCAAATGTACAATATAAGACTTTTATGCTGTCATCCTATTGATTTTCTACGATTTAAAAATGAAAGGTGAGTTTATCAATATCATGTTACGTTCATAATGATTTTAAACTATAATGACGCGTATTGACTCATTCATGTTGTCTCTGTTTGTAGTTCCAGAGAAATAAGTCCTCAAAGGCTCCAGACAGCAATCTCTCTCTACTCGACAGACTTGTCAGGGGTAGTTTTGCTAACTGAACCAGGAATATCCGTGTTTAATGGAAACACGCAAGGTATTTGAAAGCTAAAACAAAAGTAGCTAATAAGATCTTATTATTAAGTTTGATTATTTATTTATTCTAAAATATTTTTTCAAAAATAAAATAAATGAAGATCTAGCCGAGCTTTGTCAGCAGACAACAGAATTTCATTTTGACAGTCTTGAGACACAATTGGAGAATCGACCTACCACCTTAAAGCCAGGAGATTTCGTCATCACAAGACATTCGAATCTGGACAATGCCCACGTTGTTTTTCATCTAGTTGCCGATCAAGAATCTTTGAATAAATCCGAAATTAACTCGAGACACCCTGTGATTCTAGGCCTAAGAAATATTTTAAAAACCGCTTGTTTGAATGACATCACGACAATCACAATCCCTGCCTTATTAGCACACGAAATGGTTGAGGTAATCTAAAGAATATATTACACACGTAATTTCACTGGCAAGTAATGATGCTGATATCTTTTTTGTACTTTTTTGATTTGTACAGTTTATGACAGTGTCTTGGTGTAATCGACGAGCAGAATTGGTTTACAAATGTGTGAAAGGTTTCATGATCGAAATGGCTTCTTGGGGTGGTGCAGACATGAAGAATCTTCAATTTTTGACTCCAAAGGTGAAAAGTGGTTGAATTCATATCTACTTTGCAAAGTATACAAAGAGTCTTTATAACTAATCTTGTCAATTATTATATTTGTAGGACATTTCAGATGATGTTTTCAACAGCCTTGCATCCATGCTACCAAATATATTTCGTGTGTCAAATCCCTTACGTCTTAGTACCTCAAGTTCTAGTCATAGTTTGCAACATCAATTAAGTCATTAATTGATTAAGTATTTTTTTAAAAAAAAACTCTTGTACTCGTTGTATTTTTTAAAAAAAAAAATATATATATATAAACACCACAATCTGTTAAACTTGCCATTAAGAATAATATAATTATTATTACAGAAATAAATATTTATTTAACACCACAAATCATAAATCATACATGTATTCCCATTCACACAAATAAGGATTTTAGTGTTTTTTAATCTCCAATCCAAACAAACAACAGACACAAGTACATAACAAATTGTAATAATTTCTTTTCATTTCCGTTTTTTCAAATTTATAGTGCATGAAGTGGAGTAGTCTAAGTGTTTCTGTAAAGAGAGAGAGAGAGAAAAGTTAACCTCTCTCCCAGGACGCATATTTAATTATCGTAAGAAGTAAGAATGCCGTTTCCCCAATTTTTACAAACAAAGACAGAGTGTGTGGCAACGTTGTGGGGAGTCTTCAATGTCTTAGTAAATCTATGAATAAGCCCACCATCATTTGAAGGTCTTTTGAGGATGAGAGGATTCCGAAGTTTTTGAGCTCCTCGCCTTGTGTATATTTCAAATTTGTACAGTTTTTGTAAGTAAACTTTTGTAATAATGGTGGGATATGTCTTTCCTGGTCAACTAGCCACGGAACCAGGAATGTCATCGAATCTACAGTTCAAACAACGATGGACTTCCCCGGATTGTCTGGCCACCAACGCCGAGGTAAGTATTCAAGTTCATTGCCAATTCATTCATATACGTATACATATAGTCATTGCCAGGGTACATGTTTATATATCCAAATGTATGTATGTACAGACACACATCCCATCCCTCGTGTATATGGCAATGTCAAGAGCAGTGCATACACACACGTCTAGTCACTTTCATTTTCATTCCCGGGCAACAGCACCACACACACGGAACATCTGTGTTTCATGTGTGTAGTATTTGTGTGTGTCTTTGAATGCATACATATCGAGCGATGTCTTCCTTCTTTCAGACCCCTATATAATGCAGTTTTCTGTTTTACGGGTAACATTTTGGGCTTTTCGAGGTGGTACTCCTTCCTCCCTCCCTCCATCCCATTATGTAATTCCGGCTCGATTCTGTTCAAACTAATATTATATAGAAAGGTCGTCGTCGGTCTCCTCGTCGTCACGGTGTAAATACAAGGAGACAAAAACTCTTTTTGAATCCTTTCTTTTTATACAAGTACATGTACTACTACTACGATTATTTTGTCTACTTTATTGAGGGTGGTATTTATATTTATGAAGGGAATCAAGTTGAATTTGTTTACTCTTTGTGTAAAGTATGTAAAAATGTTTGCATGTTCATTTTACTTCCTTGTCAATTAGAATAGAACCAACCATTACTTGATTCATTATTATTAGCATTTTTTTTGTACTTGTTGTTGATAATCTATCAGCACTTTAACTTGTTTCAGAACTCAAGAGAGATAAAGAGAGAGAGTTGCAAATTCCAGACTTTTTCTTCTTCTTCTTGGACATTTTGTACAGACCAAAAAAATATAGTAAAGTTCTACTTCAGTTGATCTGGGAAATATATGAGAGAGACAAAGTTGGCTTCAACTTGTTAATCATGTCCAGGACCCCACAAGATGTCTGTGTGGGGTGGTGGTGTCTTGGCTTGATGTAATAAGTATGTCTTCAGGAGTGGTGTACTACTATAAGAGAATTTTCGGGTAGGGAAAAACAGACGGATGCCTCAATTTGGAAATACATACGGGATGATATGAATTCAAATACTGTAAAATAAGCCACGTTGTACCATATACTTTACTTCACTTCACTACTAACTCTCCTGTCTTCTCTCTCTCACTCTCGCTGTCTGTGGCGATAGGAAGAATTTAATCGAGTCTCTCTTCATCTTCTACTTGAGACTTGAGTCTCTGGATGCTAGGTCTTGTTCCTGTGAAAAGTTGAATCATTGAAGGAATAGCTTATTCCAAATAGGGATAGGCATGGACAGAGTAGAAAGAGAATGTACAAGTTGCTATGGGCAAGGGCAAAAAGAGAGAGAGAGAGAACCCGTGTGCATGTGTGTGTGTATTTCGTCTCTGCACTCTTTCGGGCCGGGACGAGGAGGAGAAGAAGTAGAAAGAAGAAAACTGTTTGATATATCAAGTGCGTCGTACCAAAATGTGTACGTGCTATTATATTAGTGGCGGTTTCAGTTTATTCTCGGTATTCGGGAAACACACAAGTCAGAGGCAGGGAGAAGGGGAGCGGGAGACGGGTAGACTGTGACTGTGGAGGAAGGGAGGGGAGATGAAACGAAAGGAAAGTAACGATAGCGACAGCGATGCGATGATTCCTAGTTTTTCGGAGTTAAAAGCAGAACTAGCCCTGCTGATCTGCTGCCACCACCACCATCGTACCCTGCCATGGGCACACACACACACTACACTACGGTATAGGAAATCGTATAGTGTGTAATGTGTATGCACTATCTCACATTCTTAACGTAGGACAAATGTGTGCAGTGCACTGTGTGCCTGCATATACGAAAAAGAGGGAGAATATCCATGCATCCGAGTTGGGGGGAAACCATGACTTACATGGGCATAAAATGAAAAGGTTAGCTATGCTGTGTGTGTGTGTGTATGTAACCTTCCTTCTCCTGACAAACTCTTGTGTATAAGTACTAAAGTACTTATATTTTATACATGCGTACGTACCATTCACTACATATGTAAAGGTGTGCAGGAAGGCTTTACCAAGAATGAAGTTTTTCTTTTTTTGGGATATTGGTCCTCTCTCAGAAGAACCTCCTGTTCTCTCTCTCCCTCACACACACACAGTCAGTCATATGTATAGCTAAAGGTGCAATGGTTCAGTCATAGTTCTTTTCTTGTTGCATACGTACATAGTAAGTAAGGTCCTAGGATGCAGTATACATATTATGTATGTAGGATGAAGGTTTTAACGTATGCGTATCTTTTTTTCCGAAGGAACATCTCTCTCTTTGGTTATACTAGGAGTGTATACTCTCTTGTAGTATGGATGGTCTGGTTTGGATGTAGATATATTTGAAGTTATCCAAGAGTGCCTTTATAGTAAAAAGGAGAGAGAGAGAGCCTTGTTGTAGTAGTGGTGTAGTAGTAGAGTAGTAGTAAGTGGAGTTTGTGTCTGGAGTAGAATATTGTGTGAGGGGCGAATTGGCAACGTGACGATGAGAGAGAGAGAGGCGAGGGGAGCCCCGTAGTTCTCCATGAGTAAAATATCAGACAAGCTTCGCCGGCGTCAGTCTGTTCTTGTACAATTCTCTGTACTCTTGTGTATTTTCTCTATTCTGTGTATATCGTGTATCTTTGTATTTAAAACTGGGGGACATAGCGTAATAATGAAGGAACTGACGGCCGACGTGGTAATTTATATACAATCATAATTAGTAGATTTATTCAACAGTAAACAAATTTGCAATTTTCTATAAATTCCTGATAACAATCCCTCAATCCCTTTTCAAAATCTCTCTCTCTTTCTACTCCCTTACTCAATTACGTTAATACTACAACTCTCTGTCTTGAATGTCAGTCATGTTAAACGATTATAATTTAGAAATAATGTACAATAATAGTACAGTATTGAGATAGTGAGCGCTCTCATTTTATTATTAGGTCTCTTTGTCTCTCTCTCTAACTTATCTCGGTTCTGTTCTCTTTCTCTGTGTCTTTCTTGTGTTAATTGTATTTGAATGTGTATTTTGAATGTGTCCAAGTGTTTGTGTTTCTTGTGAGGTGTGTGTGATGATGATGATCCTGACACTCACTCCTCTCTCTCTGGTTTGTTTTTGTGAGTGTGTGTGTGTGTCTGTGCGTGCAAATTCACTTGTGCATAATCAAATGAAAGCTAAATCCCGCCACCAGTTTTTGCAAACTTGTCCCACGTTTACCGTTACATATAATTTTGCAAATGAGGACTGACAGTGTGTATTATGATTATGAGGGGGAGAGTGTGTGTTGTCGTCCGTCGTATTAGTTAATATTTTGGCTGTTGTGCATAGATTTCGTTTGTGCTAGAGTGAGTTTCCTCTCTCTCTACATTTACTACGACTTTAGTCAACGACAATGACAATGAACAACGAACTCTTTCTCTCTATTTCTCTCTATGTCTGATATATTTATTTGCTGATTGGTGATGTAGAGTCAGATTTATATGTATATATTTGTGGAGTGTGTTGAGTTAGGCAAAAGTATTGCCAACAGTGTCAAATCAAACTATGATGATGATGATGACGACTATATATAAGTCATAAAGTGTTAGGTTTTTTTTTCAAAATAAAAATTTATACAGTCAACATTTAAAGTGATGAAATGCAATGCAATGCATGCAATACAATAGGTCATTTAAGAATTTGATTAAATTATTCTTGATAGTTGACAACTCATTAGTCAGTCACTATTCAGTTTTTTTTGTACCCACTACACACTGCTACGTACTACTCTCAGCTATTTGGGACAATGTCAAGTTAACGACTGAATATATTATTAAACTATATCCGTTCTATTTAAATATTTTATAACAATTATAATTTTTTCTGTGTTGTGAAAGTATTAGCTGTGCTTCAATGATTTGGTCCTGGAGGAGGACGAATGGGATAACAACAATATTTCTTTGTTTTGTTTAAATTTCACGTGCTCACAGACACATTGTTCCACGGAAAATATTTTTGGAGGTTTGATTCGTTGATTGTCAGTCAACTAGTCTGAGTCATTATAGTGGATAATTTTTAAACGAGTGAAAAAGTGAATTAAAAAATGGAGTAGGATGAATTATGTGAGTGATTACTTTGTAGAAGAGATTATGTTATTTTTACTGCTGTGTAAAATTATAAGTAGACGTATTTGGTTTAAAATTACTAAAGGTTTTTCTCTAATTTTTTTTGTGATTCATGACAGATTCCGTAATTTTGTCATTTAATTTTTGTGAATCAATTTAGAGTGTCTCATTGAGGACGTAATTGTGTGTATGTACACAAAAGTTTTAGTGGTGGTCCTGTGTGGTACTGCGTGGGGAGTGTTTGAACTTTCTTTGTCTCTGAAATTGAGTTACGGAAGACTACTACTTTTGTTCAAGTTTAGGTTGATTGTTTGTCTTTAATATACAGTTGTTTTTTAGGAATGATTTGTTTACTCCCATTTAAAATTGTAGCGAAGGTATTTTAATTTTTTTATACATTTAGGATGGTTCATCATAATGTTTATATTTGAGAAGGCCTTTTAATAATTTTGAAGTATAAAAGGGATTGACATTTTGAGATGTACGATTTAAATTATGTGATTAATTGAGAAGGTATTTGAACTGGTGGAGTGTTGTGAAGGATTAATGGATAATGTTAGAATGAGAATGTGTATGTTTTGTATTGTGTAAGAGGGTGAGTTTGTAGAGTAAATGGTGTGGAGAATCAATTAATTCAAAGTCTGAGATTTTATGATATTCTCCTCGTCTATCCTTTTCTCTGAGTTTTTTCTTAAAAAAATATGTATTTGGTGTCGGATTCCAGTTTAAATGATTATTTTATTTAGAAAGGGGAAGTATTTGAAAAAATTTGAGATATGTAAAAATTCAGTCAGACTATTCTATTGCTGTTGAATAATTGAATAATTCATGGAAAGAAAGAGGAAGAAATTTCAAATTGATCGTTCATCTCGCAATTGTCAGGAGGAGGAGGAGGATAGAGGAAGAGAGAGAGGGGGGAGGGAAAATATGCGTGTGTGTACAATATTCTAATATGTTGAACGTCATGGTATTATTGATAGGATGGAGAGAGGGAGGAGGATGAGAGATTATTGAGATATTTTCATGGTAGTCTAGGAGAGACAAGAATATGATGAAAAACAAAGGACACACGGTTATCATGATTCTGTGCATTTACCTTTTTTGAATGTTTGTACTTGAGTACGTATATTTTTTATTTCTCCCATGTCATTTTTACATAGCCGTTGTTTATGCAGTTGAAAGAATAATAGGGTGAGTTGTAGGAAAATTGCATTCTTATGAAATGTTTCCTTCTGATCTCACATATTGTGTATATCGAAATTTGACTTGAATTTCATCCTAACATTATTTTCCAGAAACTTCAATTCTTCCAGTACATCATTAGTCTTGATGTAGCATAGGAGACTGGAATGATGAAAGATGATGTTCATTGAGAGAAATAATTCTATATTTGAAAAATATTTTTTACTTGTCAGTGTCAGTAATGGAGATAGCAATTACTTACTATAAATATGTCATAGGACTCGTACTTATCAATTACAACAAATTTTGTGCTGATTATGAAGATTGAATTTTGTGTAACTCCTTCGGATCAGAATAAGTGTGAAAATAATGGACATCTCCCCATCGTTCTCTTGACTGATAAAATGAAGTGATGATAATTTAATTGATTACCTTATTCATGGACTAGTCGCATTTAAGAAGGTGTGTTGAATGAATTGAAAGTGCAATGATGATAGTTTTGAAGTTTATTAAATGAAAGCATTTAATTTAGCTTTTTAATCTAGTTGATCAGTTTGGGTGAGATATAAATTGAAAAGGTGGAATATTAGAAGAGTAGAGAAGAGGGGGAGGAGGTGAACTTAGGTCTCCTATTTAGAAATTCACATTCTTCCTCGTTCTTGTCGATGGGTAGGATAGTAGGGGAGATGGGTGTAGACATGTTGTATGGATGGACTCACATTCATCTTTATCATTCTGCTGACTCTCCTTGTGCTCCTGTGCTTTAGCCTTCCCTAGTGCAGTATGTGTGTGTAGAGTACTTTGGCTTTGGTATTGAAGGAAAAGCTGAAATGAAATCGATTTTGAAGGTTAGTGAAGTTGGAAGTGGTGGAAGTAACTAGGAAAGACGATAAGGAAAAGTTGGGTTGAATCTCCGAAGTGCTTGCTTCATTTTGGAAATCCTTCTCTCTTTCTTTCTCCCTCTCTCGACATAGTCTCTCTCCTTCCTTCCTGTCTGACTTTGGTGCTCTGCTGCAGTCACTCCTGTACACACACACATGACTCCACTGTCTGGTTACATGATGAGAGACTTTTGAGGGTGAGAGAGATGAGATGAAGGTATAAGAAGTGTAATATTCTATACCCAAAAGACCTCAGTAAATGGATATGGTCCATATAAAAAAGTATTTGGATAGGGTAATAAGATTTGAGGCCTTGTACAGTCGGTTCCAGCCAGCTGAATTCTGATTGTGACTATTTTATGAGTGTTTTACTTTGAGTTCCCACTTTTATCATCCCTCCCTAGAGTTGAGGGATGATCCAAGCCACACATACTGCATACACACTAGGCAAGTCTTTTGGGATGATCAGCTGCTTTTCTTCGAATTGAATGATGACGAGTTTAATGATACGGAGGTTTTAGGCTAGGTTTGTTGTGGGATGAAAACTGGGAGGGAGAATGAGGGTCATTTAAAAATTAATTATAGAAAAAAAGTTATATATTGGGATAGTTACTTTGTGTTCAGGTTTTTCACACACAACACACACATCTCTCTCTCTCATTTGATACTTCGTTTTTAAAGAACAGAGGACAGTTAATACTATTATTATACATAGCTGCTAAAGGTCCCGGAAACTTTTTATTTTAATGGAATCAAGTTGATATTGAAAGGGTGATGTGTGTGTGTGTCGTAACATTGTGGGCACCTGGAGGAAGAGGAGAGAGAGAATGTGTGTATTCTTCTTTTGACACTGTGCCTGCTCTGTATACCATGATGGACTGGAAAAAACGGATGGACATGTTTGTAAAACGTAAATATGGAGAATGATTACCATCTGTTGTTCATATGATAGAGGGAAGTCGTTTGGTTCATGGTTTGTTGGAGTGTGTGTGTTTGTGGAGTCTGAGAAGCCCGTTTTGCTGGAGAGTTGAGCGTGAAATGAATGTACGTACACATGGATGGCTGACTATTATGAATTGACGATAGAGCGTGGAGGGAGAGAGACAGGGATGGTGGCAAGGCCGTCCATGACTCTGGGGCATTCGTCGTTCACACAACACAAAGAAATGTTCTTTGGTTTTTTTCCTCCAAGTAGAGTGTGTGTTGGTTGTCTACGATTAGTCTTGTACTCTCTCTCTTGGTTTGATTTTGGGTATTGGCGGGACCGTTGACATGTCTTCGTCTTCATGGACTTTTATGTTTCTCTCTCTATTTTTCCAGTCAACTTCTCTCTTTATGCATGCACTCCTAGACTATGTCTGCGAGTGTGTGTGATTTCCAGCTTGGTCAAGGCGTATATAGCAATTTTTGGTGTGGTGTGTATCATGTCCATGTACTTGTCTGTGAGTGTATCTATGATGTATGCATTTATATAAGAGTGCGTGTTTGTTTGTGTTGAATCATCCCATGTTTTCTAGTAGAATCTGCGTACCACAACGTCATGCTGGATATCTTTTTGTAGATATACTAGGTACATACACAGTGTGTGTGTACTCTATACGAGTATTCAAGGTAGTAAGGACTGATATTACTGCTATGCACACCGGCTATTTTGTATAATACTGTGAACTTTGTGTGTGTATTCTTCCACTACCTCTTTGTCATCCATGATGTTGAGGGGGAGGGTGTCCATGTGTGTAAATTTTGGCTGCATGGGGGAATAGATAGTTGAGGTGAATACAAAAAAGTGTCCATTGAGCCAGGCATGGTTAGGTTAGAGCTATTAAAGAAAGGAGTGAGGAGAGGGAAAAACAAACTGGAATAAGAATATTTTATTTGTATGTATTTACTTGGACAGGGATGTTTTGGTGTAGTTTGTGTGTGTATGTGTAGTGTTTATGAAGGATTATTTATTCATAAATGTTGATATTGATGAAGAGGATGGGTTGGTAAAATGTATCAAAAAGAAGCTTAAGAGTGTGTGGTGCGTCTGTCGAAGAGTTATTAGACTATCAGATAGTTTCAATAATATATAATATGTAGGGTTGAATTTATAGGAAAGGTAATTTTAATTATGGTTAGTTGGATTTGAGGACTTGCTTGTGTGTTAAAGTAGGAATGAGAAGAACTTATGAAGTTCAAGTTCAATTTTCTGAAGTAGAATATGAGTGGGAAAATCATGTCAAGAATGTCCAAGAGTATTTGTAGGTATATACTGGATTTATAATGGAAATAAGATTTTCTTCTAAAAGGTTAAACCCACAATGTCACAGTTTGTCAAAAATGTCTATGTGTCACTATGTGTTGAATACTTTTTGACAACTTTTCCTACAAATTACTTTCTCCTTGTGGCATTAAAACAGTGCATAATCAAAGAGAATTGGACACAATTGTACAATTTGCATTAGAGAACTTTATCCTGATGTTGTTGTCTGTGTGGAGGACGGTGATGATGATGGTGATTGAAAGCGTTTGATGGATCCTGATGCTGCTCAGAGAATGACAAGAGGGAAGAGAGACTAAAATAGAATAATGGGTAATTCTCCAGTTTAATCTCTGTACTAGTCTCTCTGTCTCTTTGTTTTGATCCTCATACTATTCGCGATAGGGTTGTTCAGGTTGTTTAAAAAAAACTGTAAGGGAAACAAAAGTTGAGAGGGAAAGGAGTCATCATCATCATCATGGTGATGATTAGTACATATAAAACTATGTACTCACATAGAAAAAAAAGTCCTCCTACTACTGCAGACAGAGAGATGAGACTGTAATTTAACTAACGAATAGTTGTGTGTGAGGGAGAGGAAGTTACGTAGTTGCGATTTTATTGCAAGGATTGTGTGTGTGTGTGGCGTTGATATTGTTGTACTTGAATTTTTTGAACGATTACCTAAAAGTCTTTGTTCTTTATTCTTCCTTTTTGTTAGTTTTACTAGCACAGCATCTTGATGATCATAGGCCGTCTCTCTGTCTCGTTATTATGGTGGTTTTGACTTTTTGAATGGCCCGGCCTCGTCCACTGCGTATAATGTTAAGAGAGAGTGAAAAAAATTCTTGACAGAGTCATGACTCTTGGAAGCAGGTGGTGATGTTGTGTGTTCAATATTTGCACACATTTATCATCATACATGGAGAGTATGCTTGACTTTTATGTGTGTGGTGGGAAGAACAAGGAAGGTCCTTCTCCTTACGCACAGGAAGAAGAGGGAATGTGTAATTTTTTCTTTGTTGTACTCTCTTCTCTTTGTCTCATACATTACTATCGAGACGTAGACATAGGTCTAGCTAATTCGTATTTTGTATGTATTTGAATATGTGTGGATGTGTGTGTGTGTGTCGGACACACACGCCACAATCTCTTTGTGTAATATTTGGATCAAAATGGATAATTGGTAGGGGTAGAGAAGAGAGGATGGATTGTCTATTAATTTTGAAATGAATTTCATAAATTGAATTAACATATGCAGTTAATTTAGACAGTGAGTGGGTATGGTTGTCTGTGTGTGTGTATGGAACGTGTGTTTGGTTGTGGCAGGTGATGATTTTTTTTTGTTGAATATCTATTTTGCAAAACAGAAAGGGGGATGAGTAGTTTGTGGCTGTTGTGTATATTCAAATTGACTTTTTTTGTAACTATTAATTTTGTGTCTACTTTTATTTGTAAGTATAGTAATAAGGGTGTTTTTGTAGGGAACAAGGACTTTGGATTATTTAGCACAGTAATATAACAACAACAACAGCAAAATGTAGATATTTATTAGTTAATGTGTACATGATGGAGGGAAAAGTTCTTGTTCTATCATGAGACAATGAAGTACCATGAGACAAGGATGGGGGCAGAGCATATTTGTTTGTCTCATTTAAAAATTTTGATTCTATTATGTTCTTCTGCTCTCTTGTGGACCATAGTCTATAGCCGTTATGTTGTGCTGTGGTATATTTTTGTGGTGGATGTAGGATGTGTAGTTGTAGATGTATGGCTGGGAATGAGAACAAAGTTAGTTGGATTATAAATAAGACATAATTAAATGAAGACGAATGACCTATTACATATTTATTATTGTGGGTTCATTTTTAGTTTATCAATGGCACAGTCAAGCAGTCACACAAACGCAGATACACATGTGTTGCGTAGTGTGTCCTGTACTACTTGATTAATCAATGTTATTTGTTTTGTGTGTGGGGAGTGTGTAATGGTTAAGGGTTATTACATGAATTGTTTGTATATATGTGTGTGAGAGAGGGAGGGAAGGAAAGACAATTTAGTAAAGTCAGAAAAGGAATGAATTTTTGTAGTGCCCTCCAAGGTATCTAAATATTACTCAGAGATATTTCCCGAGTTCCGTTTACGGAAGAGGAGTTTTACATACATTTGGGAAAAGGGGGAGTTTGACGATATTACTTTTTTTTTTTAAAAAGTAACAATTTTACGAGTAGGCTGCACTAAGAGTTTTGTTTATGCTACGTTTTTTCCAAAAGAAAAGTTTACTTTGGTCTCATCCGTATGATGATGATGTGGTTACTTTTTAAGGTTTTTTGTACAGTCTCCGCCAATCCATCATCATTTTGCATAAAGGAGGAGAAGGGTAGTGAACTTGCCCTTTACAACTATTATTATGTATGTGTACAGTGTACGCAAAAAAAGTTCCTTGTTTATTTATAATAACTTGTGACTTTGTGGGAGTCCCGCCAATCTTTATTTAGCCGGTTCTTTCTTCCTCTCTCTCTCTCCCCACAATGCACGTGTTTGCATACGCATAAATCTGTTGCAAATTTCTTTTTGCTTGAGAGTTGATTCATGAAATTGACAGTTGTGTTCTTGAATTTACTCGCGGTGAAAAACTTGAAATGTACAAATGAAATAGTAGATGACAACTGAAATCTGAAATTGATTCTGGTTCTTCCTTGCTTACTTTACACATGACATGGCAGCATGAATGGTGTGGTGGGTAGAATCGCCGGTAAAGGGAAGGGATTTTACTTCACTGAATTTGAACCGACTGAGTGGAATGAATTGATGGGTAGGTTTCATCAATGATTGTATGTATGGCATTAGTATAGGGAATTCGGAAAAGTTGAGTAGATTGGAAAAAGTAAAGAGAAAGAGAGGAATTGATATGAATCTAAAAAGGTAGGATTGAAAGAGAGGAAATTTAGTAGATGTTTCATTATATCAAGTGACGTTCAGGGTACCGTTGTTGTTGTGATGTCTATCAAATTCACATACGGGAGACAGTGACGAATTGAACTGCATGAACTTTGTTTTGACGACTTCTCTACTCTCTCTGTGGGTGTGTTGTGTGTGTGACACACAGTGAGTGTCTAGGAACTCAAATTTATGTATTATGCAGAATAATTTCAGACTCATATGTACGTATGGTAAAAGAGGGGGAGAGGTTCATTTTAACTGGCTTTCATTGTTGGGTCAATTTTAAAAGTTGCATAAAAGGGCAGTCGCCTTTAATGAAGTTAGTGATTGACATGAATATTGAACAAAAAATTGAATCTAGTTGAAGATTTTTATTGACATTTTAGTGGTTTTAGGCAGACTTTAGATAAAAAGTGTTGAGTAAATGGATGGGAAGCCAAGTCAATTCTGGGTCTTGTCCCAAGTTTTTTCTGTTAAGGAAGGAGATTGAATAATTGGCTTGTGTATGCGTGTGTTTTTGCCAAATGGTGAGTTGTCGTGAGTCATCATCATGATGAGTTGTGACGGATAATAGTTTAGTCTGGGTGTTTGAGACTACGGTAGACACAGGTCAGGATTTTGTGATGAACAATAATTTTGAAAGATCGAAGGACTGCTTGCAGAATTTTAATTGGGTTTGATCATGATAAGCGTACAATCCTCTCTCTCCATTCACAGAGCATGGAATGAAGTTTGTCTTTTTTATGGTTTAGTAATTTGAGTGAGTGTGATGATGGAGTGAATTATCGGAGTAGCGTATGTTTATTAAATTTTGTGTATTCAAAATATTGATATGTTCCAAGTTCACACATGGTTATTGAAACCTTACTGTCTGTATTTCATGAATTAATTTGTGTGTGTACTGTGTGTGTCACTTCCCTCATATTTTCATGTCTAACAATGTTAATGAGTACTAATGAGTCTCTCCAGTCCATTCCAAAGAGGAGAAAGAGTTCATTTTTTTGAAAGATTTTGACTGTGACTGAGTCTGTGATGACAATAATGTGCCAGAGTTGACAAACAAAATACACATTATTATAAAATCATGTACTTGGTCTTTTTTTTTTTTAAAAAAATAATAATTATAGACTGGTGGTTGTTAATTCTGTGCGAAGTGTAGTTACTACATTATGTAAGTAGATTAGAGAGTTGTAGAGCAACAGTAGGACTAGAAGTACAAAGTTGAACATATTTCTAGTGTTACACACACTAGACATCATAAAAATGAGGATGCATGAGGGCTCACAAGAACTAGATGTGTGTGTAACACGTATGTATGTATGTATGTAGATATATTTCTGCGCAGTAAATGTTTGAACAAAGAATTAGGATTTTGCACTATTGTCTGAGGTTTTCTCATTTGAAAATTTTGCAAGGTTTGTGAAGAGTACACACTCTCAAATGTCAAGTTGGTGGGTTCTTTGGGTTTGAACTTGGAAACTATTTCTTTCCAACTAAAAATATAATGGATTATGCTGGACACGTGGAGAATAATAATGCTACTAGGGTTATTCATACACAAATGTTTTTGCACATGTCTTTTTTGCCAGGGATTTTCCAAGATTTGCATTTGTTCTTATTTGAGTAGGAAATTAGAAACATATGCAATATATTTTTTTGTACATTTCGTGTGTGTGTTTATAGGAAACTACTGTAGAGTTGTTAGAGACACACAGAGAGAGACTTGAATTAGAAAATGACTGATGAGAAACAAATACTTATGTTAGGTGTGATATAGAGTCATTCTATATGCTCTTGAGAATAGTTGTTGATGTTGACATGATCATGGTAGAGGAATAAGTGAGGATTTACGATAATGTGTGTGTCTATATGATAGATAACTCAGTTATGACATGGTACAGAGTGAAAACCTGTGGATGTGACCTGTCTGGGGTCTTTGTGCGATAAAAAAGTAAAACGAGCGCGATGGCAGTGCATTGGTAAATAAGTTTATGAGCCTTCTCTCTCTCTCTCTCTTACAGTCTTCATCATTCTATGAGAATAGGAAGAAAAGAGAGGGGAAAAAATTAAAATGGTGTAATGTAATGTATTACGAACGGTCCATGTTTCCACTTGGAATATTTTTTAATTGTTTTTTTTCTCCATCCGTACTCTATACTTACGTGATTGTATTATATTTCATATCGTGGAGATATCATGTGTACAGTCTCAAAAAACATAATGTTTATAGTCAAAATGCTGTATTGGCATTGACACTCGGCTCTGGAGACTAGATAGACAGAGAGAGAGACTTATTATACGTTAGATTGACTGTTTGTCTGAATTGTTGAGAGAGATTTTAGAGAGAGAAGAAAAATTTTATATTGATTATAATATTTTGCGGTCAAGATACGGGACGAATGTGAAAATGGTGTCTTGTCTTGTGCAAAATGAGTGTAAATGCATATTCTGTACGAAAGAGAGAGAGAGAAAGAAGAGTATGTCGAGAAATTGAGATACGAAACTACAGTAGTACAACGTTTTATTTGTAGAAAAAGTATTTAATATTTTTTGCATAGTTTTCATCGTACATAACATAAAGTACTTAAGTAGGTATAAGAGGTATTACTTAAATATGTAAAATTTTATGGTAAATGTGAAAGCTACAGTGGCTTTGATTCTAACTTGTTTGTTCTTATCTATGGACGAAGTGTGTTGCATTTTTAAAATATTATTAGAATGAAGGTGGAATTCTTACCTTAACTGAGTGTGTCAGTTGGGGGGGGGGGGGGTAAAAAGAGAGAATTTATTAACATGTACTTTGTGATAAGAATGGAAAAAAAATGTACTTGGTGTTGTGTTGAATCGATAATAAATAATCGTCATTTTGTTTCTATTTGAATTTTTTTAGCTGACGACTAAGAAATTATGGGAGGTGGAGGAAGGGACGAAAGATGACAAATTCATTGGGGATGGAGGCATGTGGAGAAATACTACATGGTCAACTACAAGCGGTAACCAAAAAATTACTTTAGTACAATATGAACTTTAATGCAAAACATGATGTTGAAAGGAGGGTTCCTTAGTTTATCTAGAGGTAGAATTCTGCATTTTTGGTTAAATGAGTGTGTATCCATAACCAGGGATAAAACTTGGGCATTCAGTTAAAGTTGTGTGTTATTTCTCAAAAATGAGATAGGAGGGAGGGTAATTAGTCTTTATAATTAGTCCTGACAGACAAGAATGATGGGCAAAACGTATGTCGGACATATATCGAAATTTGAATACCTTTTGGTCACTCGGACTCGTGTAACAATAGTAGTAGTTTCTGTTTCTTTTTTAATCTATGTAAATCTTAAAAGTGAGTGAAAGACACTTGGTTGGTTGTACTTTGGAGGGTGAGTGGTCTCCTCGCTTAGTATAGTACAGATATATTTATAGTAATATCAATTAGCATAGTTTAGTCTAAATGATAATAAACAAATATCGGGTGGTGGACATGTTACGTTGTGATTTTTGAATGACCAAATGTGTTGGATTACTTCTTTCCTTCTCGACTCGGGTCTCAGGACAAGACAGTAGAAGTGAGGAGATAGTGTGGACGTGACACTAATTTCTCTCTGCTGACTGTAATTGTAGTTGACACAGAAAATAATTTTTCTGTAAATTTTTTGCGTGCGTGGTGTTAGTTTTTTATAATTTTTTGAAATAACATTTAAAAAAGAACTAGTTCAGTTTTTGTAACCTTTGACCCTGTGACTTGTACATTTAAATACTTAAGTTAGTTGACAAGTCTGTAACGACTTTATTTTTGAAACTTTATCTTTGAATATTCATCAACGTTCAACGACAGAAAAAAGTGACTTTGGCAAAAAAGGCGACTTGAACATGTTTCCACTCTGCTACGAACACAGTAAGGGACACCGACGTAATCGACCAATGAAAGTTTACAACAATAAGGCCTTCAACTATCTGAGTAAATTGACATTTGAACATTAATAATATTTAAATTAATTAAATTAGGTTTGATTTTTTAAATCTGGCATTCTTTTAACATTTTGAATTGTCTTTGGAATATTTTTGTACTGAGTTCATCTCTGTACAATTCTTTTTGTCTCAAAAATTCTATTTTCAATGTAATACTTTGTGTTTAATTTGATTTGCCAAGAGCTACAGTCATTTCATGGTGATGGTGGAAATTCTTGGAAGTTAAATATATATATTAGGATATTGATAATTATTGAAAAGAAAGGTGTTCACTATTTTGAAAATAGTTTGTATGAGTGTGTAGTTGATTTTGAGTAGCTTGAAGCAAGATAGAATTCAAATGAATTGGTTAGATGAAGAAAAAACGATGTGAGTGAAGTGTGTATGTGTGTGTGTGAACTAAGGGTGGATAAGGAAGGTGAAGGTAGATTTTTACATGGAAGTCTTTCTTTCTTTCTCTCCCTACTCTATCTGTCCCTTTAAATATGTGGTTGTGTTAAAAGTAGACACAGGTCTTGGAATTAAATGTGAACACGAAACGTGAATGTTCTCTTGGTCCAGATATTTTCTAACTTAGGTTGTGAGTAGAGAGAGAGAGAGTCATGGTTCTCCTCCTCCTCTTTCTCTCCTTCTCATATATACCTTGGCTGTGTAGTAATAAGGGGGGCTGCTGCTGCTGTGTTGCTGAAGGGTATGGTTATAATGTCTCCTCCAGACAACTCCTTGTACTTACTGCAGCTGTTATATAGACATGAAGTAAAGACTCTCAACTACATACATATTATTATTATTAAGAAATAAAGAGAGAAGGGGGGAACATGATCCTTATAGGTATACTTTTTTGGCCTGGAGAATAAAATTTCAAGTGGGACTAGCTTGGTAGAGTTGAGGAAGGAAGGAATGGTGATGCTCTGCTATGCCCTGGTCTTTGCTTACTGCTTCTTGTATGTGTGTGAGTGTGCTGGTAGCAAAAGCCAACTTGTTTGGGATTAGAAAGGAAAAAAAGGAGAGGAGATTTTACAATGGAATAGATTTGGAAGGAAAAGAATAAGGAGAAGAGAGAGACCCTTTGAGAAGACGTGTGTGTGTAGTAGTAGAGTAGGTAGTGGAAGGGACTGGTTGGTTTCTGGATGGATATCGGGGTGAAGGGAAAAAAATTATGTGGAAAAAGGGATAGAGAGAAATTGATGACTGTTTAAAAGGAGTGTGTGTAGAAACAATATACCTATAGCTATACGTTTGTGTGTGTGCATTGTGCATGTGTTCGTGTGTGTGTACTGTGTTTGTGTATGTATGATATTATGACCATAGACATTTCATTTTGTATAGCCTAGCCGGGGTATGATGAAGATGGGGATACACAGACAGGGTACTCTCGACAGTTGGTCTGTCTGTAACATCCTCTCGTGTGTACTGTATGTGTGTCTTCTCTTTTTTCTCTGATATAGTCAGTCATGGTAGAGGAGGACCGTAGGTATAATATTTTCTAAGGGAAGTTTTTGTGTCGGTCGGTGCGAGGTTCCTTCAAGGGTGAGTTTTGAGGAGATGACGGGCGGGTTGGTTCTCTCTCTCTCTATCTATCCCTCCCTGTCTCATTGCTGTAGCTGCTCGGGCTCAGTCATTCTTATGGCTAGTCTTTCTTTTAGTTGTGCTCTGTTATGAGGTGACACAACAACCGAGTCCGAGTTGTTCTACTTATATTTTTTTTGTTCTACATTTTTTTGTTTATAAAAAATTATATTGTTGATCTATATTATTTGATGTAAATTCAATCATCTGGAAATAATCAAAGCAAAGGGAGTGTGTGTGAGATATAGAGAGGAGAGATCGTTGTCAATTTTTTTGTGGATTTTGTCACTTTGTGCTCAAGTTAATTTGTTATTGTTTTGTTGTCATCATTGTTATTGCTGTCGTTGTTGTTTCGTGATCCTGGACATTAGTAAACCATTCTCAACAAATCCTAACTTACATTTTTATGTGAGTTTAGGGTAGAGCGATAAGAAAGAGAGAGAGTGTGTGTGTGTGTTTGAGCTGCATGTGCTTTTTTTTGAAAAAAATTCTGAGGATTTGTTATTGTTTGTGTTGTGGGACACACATACACACACGGAGAGAAAGACAAGACAGCGGAGGTTGCTGAGAGTTGAAGTTTTTATTGAAAGTTGTAGAGGATTTTTTTGAACAAGAAGATATTATATAGTATTCTTGATGTGATTGTTGTTGGGGAGGATAAAGTAAAGGGAAGAAGAACATTGAATTTTGGACATCTAAACTGTCGTTATAATAACGAAAAAGTTTACGACGACGGCAAGGAAGAAGAAGACGATCAAGTAAAGTAGGGAAAGAACTATTAGAATAGGAGAGTTCTGTCTCCATCGTGGTTGCTTGTTGTTGTTGCTGGTTCTGTTGCTGACTACAAAGTACAAGGCTGGTGCAAGGCTGGTGGTGGTGGAGAGCAAGTATAAAGAAGAGAAGAGGAGAGAATAGCAAATAGCAGTCAGCCGTGTTTTGTTATTTCGGTGGCTCTGACAACAACTTTACTCTGTGCTTAAGGAAGACAGTGGAAAAGAGAGAGAGAGATCCATATGGTTGGCCTGTGGGGTTGGGGTTCTTCTGGTAGTAGCGGTGCTGGCCAAGTGAATCAATGCCAAGGCAAGACGCATTGCCACATCTACGTTCCTGCGTCCTTTCTTTGTTCTCTCACTCACACACACACTATGTGTGTGTCTTTTCTCCCCTTGGTTTAGTGTGAGCATGTTATCCTAGACTGGAAAATATACCTTCTCTCTCTTTTTGACTAACAAAGAACTTTTTCTCTATCTGTGTTCTCTGGATCTTCTTTTTTCTTCCTTTGCCCTGTACTTGTACTTCCTCACCACGTTCATACTTTGTCCCTGTATTTTTCTTCTTCTTTTTCTCTGTGTCCCTGTGTCTTTACAATTTAATTTTTGAAAATATTTTGAACTTACTTTTTTAATTACAAATGACACAAAGACATGGACATACAGACTCTTGTTAGCCTTTTCTTTCCTTGTTTTTTAAAAAAGTGTTGATTTCTTTTGTGAATGAATGGATGTGTAAGTTGGTAGAGACTACTAGTATATTTAAGGGAGAGGACAAAGGAACATGGTGTGATGATAAATATTTTATGAAAATATTATTTTTTGTGTTACAATTTACAAAATGAACGGAATATATATATATATTGATAAGGGGATGGATGTGATGTGTGTGGAGTTGATTGTTCTTTGTAGATTTGAGAACATCAAAAAGTTGTCAGTTGATTTGTGTGAGTATGTGTGTTTGGTGTGTGTAGGTATTTTGGTGGCTCCACGAAATGATTAGTTAATGGTTGAAGAAATGTCAAAGCTGTGAAATCCTTTGATTTTGTCGTCTTATCCTATTAAAGAAACTACCAAAGTCGAGTCAAGTAGAGTGTTCCATTGTAGTTCTTGGAAAGCTCCTCCTCAAAAATACTTATTTACCTCTTTGTCTACTCTACTCTGCTCACACTTAACACATACACAAGTGAGCACTGGTTATAGGGACTTTTGTCACGTTGAGAGTTTTTTCTTATATGTATTTGGAGTAAAAGTTTTGAATGTTTGTGGGTATGTGGTGTGAGTTGTGTGGGGTTAAAGGTTGAGATTTTTGGACATACCTTGTAATGATAATGTGCGGTGTAGGTTACAATATTATTGAATTTTTTAAAAAAACGCTTCTATTTATGGATATGAGATTTTAATTATACAAAAGGTGATATGTTAAAATCCGTTGGGAACTCAATTGTTGGATTATGTAGAGTCGCATGTCATATGTAAAGTATTTGTGCGCTACTTCTCAAATAATTGTAAGGATAGGTTCACAAAAAGCCGTGTTAGATTTAATTGAAAGTTCATTTGTAATACTTTGGAGAATTGGAAAATATACGTTTGGGTGTGTAGATTATATTCAAGACTCAGCATAGATGTCTTATATATAGGATAGGGATAAGATGGTGTGTGTGTAGTGTGTGAGTATACTGGAATGAACAAGAACAAGAGGAGAAGGAGAACAAAGACCTTTCTTCTTCTTCCCTGTCTTGTCTTCACCTTCCTATTTGTTTCTTTCTCTTCAGTTTTCCTGAGAGTTTTTACACAGTCTGAGTATACCATATACCCTATACATACATGTAATTCTACTGTATTGCATTGTCGAATGTGTGTGTGTGATTAGAAGTACTTATATTTTCTTATCTTTTTCTCCCCTCCTCCACTTTAGTTTTAGTCAGTCAATTGGATTTTATGAGTTTTTTTCGGGAGAGAGGGGAGAATATTGGTAGTCTATCAAATGAGATGAATATGTTGTTGTTCTAGAAACATTTTTAATTTTTTGAATAGACCAACTTTTTTCCTGTATGTGAGTACAACAGTAAAGATTCTACAATGATGAACTAGTTGTGTGTAGAGGTGAATTATGTTAAGTAGGGAAAGAAAACTTTTTTTTGATATGCATTAGAGAACTTTTTTTCATCTTTTTTTTCAAAGTGTTATACTACGAGAGATTTTTAGATTTCGTGTTTGATATTATAAAAGCAAAATGTTTTCCATGTTGTTGTTACTATTGGTGTAAATTGGAAGGTTTTAAAGTAACGAAGGCCTTTTGTCGAGAAGGAAGGAAAGGAGGGATGAATAAATAAGGTCAATTCCATGGTGGATGATTTAACACAAAATGTAGACGTATATTAATGGGAAAGAATTACATGGAATTTAAATTTTTATATTTTTGAAGGATAAGAGATCAGTAACATTATTATTATTATGAGCAAAAAAATTTTTTTGTGAATTAAGTTTTGGTGACGCATTGCGTTGGTCGTTCATACAGTATGGGTAATTGACGAATGTAGAATTTGATTACATGTAATTAGACTAGTGTCAGGTCGTTGGGGTTAGCAAGTTGTTTGAGTTGCAATAACATTTTGGAATGACGGATATTCTCATACTCCAAAACTTGTAGACTATGAGGAGAAGGAAGATATTTGAGAAGAAAGCGTTCAAGAAATTCAAAGCTTATATTAGGTTCGAGGAGGGGGAAATGATGTTGATTGTATGCATAATATATTTATGTATCGAGAGTTAAAATTAAAAGTTATTTGCTTTTTTTTAACCTTAAGAAGAGTTTCTTGTGTGTGTGATCAGTGATGTGACTGTGACTTCCAGCTCCTTGCTCTCGTATTATTTAGTTTAGTTGTGTGTGTAGTCAAAGTACAGCAATAGAAATTCATAGCCGAGTGTCAATGTGTGTAGGGGAGAGGAAAAAGGAGAGACAACCTTGAAATGATAAGAAATGTTCACGAAAAGTTTACACTGTACATATAATACAGAGAGAGAGAGAGAGAAAGAAGGAGAGGGGAGAAGATAGTGGAAAAGATAATAATGACGGGGATCTTTCGTATTTGCAGGGAAAATATTTCGAATAAAATTGAATTATTGAAGGTATCTCTTTAGTCTTGTTGTTGTTGTATTATAAGGGCTTCATCATGTTCCGTCATCACCAGGGTTATCCTGTTAATTTCTCCGAGGGTAGAATAGTATTAAATTAAGAGACATTGATTTTTAACTAGTATTGTGTTTGAGTGTGTGTGATCCTTCATAAGAGACGACGATGATGACGAGGGGATAAAAATTGATGATGTGTTTAAGTAATATTGAAAAAATAGTTACTGTACTTTTGAACCATATGTATTATAATATATACTTTGGGTAAAGAAAGGGGGTGAGTGGATGTGGACGAGGATAGATTTTTCGTAATTTGTAAGGGGTAGAAGTTGAGGGTGGGAAGATTAATGATTTGTTTTTGTTTGGTATTATTACAGAACATCATGTACCAGGCACTTTGGGCCTCGCAAGGAGACCTGGGGGCTTCTCCGATACAAGTTCAATACTTTCGCCTAGGTCAAATGAGAGTGGGGGGTTGGGTGTAAAAATGGTCGAGTATGTCTTAGGAGCAAGTCCCACAACAAAGGATTTGGATGCCCGGATGAGACATCTTTTAATTGTGAGTTGATATACTTGTCATGATTATTTGGATAAAAATTAAAAAACGACTCAGATACTACAAATATTTTATTTAAAATGATTACTTTCTTTCAACAATGTACTCGTACTACATGTGGTGATTCGTGCTCTGCGGACGAGAGGAGACTCTTGTTACTAGAGGAATATTTCAAAAAGGAATAGTACAAATAGAATCTCATTGTCCTAGGAGTGACATTATTATGATTTTTTAATGAGGGATGAGGAGGACAAGTGGGTGGTTTTGTAATAATTTTATAGTTGTGTGTGTGATATTGACGAGTCAGTCGTAATTTAACTCTTTGTAATTGCGAATTAAAGTAATCATTTCGCATGAATTATTAGTGCAAATCTGACTCTTATCATGTATTAGAGAGAGAGAAAAGACATTAGTAATTTGAATCATGATTTTTAATGTCTTGATATGATCTTATGATCAAATATCACTTAAATAAAGGGGATGATTGAATGGTGTTTAATTTGAATGTCAATTTTTTGGAGAGAGTGGACAAGAAAGAATGGGTATATAATACTGAGACTGAATATGTTAATAATATAATCCATGGTACCTAATTTTGTGATTGTAATGTAATGTTTTTTTTTCTTTGTATCTTTCTTTGCAGGACGATAAAGATAAAAAGGACGTAAAAAAAGACGTTGAGAATGGTATTGTACAGAATGGGATATGTGACGACGTGACAATTCAACATGGACAAATGCAACATGCACATATTTCCCAAATCCCTCATTCTCAACAGCCACACTCGCAACATCAACCGCAACATCCACAAGATGACCAGAAAAATCAGACCATGTCGGTACTTCCAGAAGAATTACAAATGATGGCTGTGGCCAACGCTCATCAAAATATGAATGGCCATTCAATTCATCACAATATGGGTCCACTCGATGGTTTTGAAATGCCTCAAATGGACCCCTCGTCACAAGGTGGACCAGTTAGTTTTGACCAGTCTCCGTACAATGGGGTTAATCATCATATGGTTCATCACCAACATCAGCCACCTCCAAATGTTTTACCACCACAGTTTGATCAACAACAGGTATATAATACTCTCTTTATATTTTTCTCCAACATTAGCTTTTTTTTAATCCGCTAATTAATTTTTAATCAAAGCTGCTGCTATCACATTTCCTTGAAATCCCTTGTCAAGTTTTTCGAAGAAAATAATTATATTCATATTAAAAATAGAGAGATTTGTTGAATTTTTCTAAGAAGAAATTTGTGATCGTCCAGTTTTTCTCTCTCTAATGTTGTATGGATCTACATGATGTGAGTCATGGGGTAGTTTATCGAGATAAGAGTAAAATTATAGTGTAATTAACTGGATACATAAGCCATGATTAAGTAGTTGTGTGTGGGGTGTACGTCTGTCGTCTTAGTAAGTACTAACAGGGGGTGAACAGTTTTGTCTTTGTTTATTTTCTAAGGTGAAGGTCTAACTTGTTTTCTAAGGTTATTCATCGCCATCTAGACTAGCGAGTGTCTACAAAACTCTCTGAATCTGCCTAGAAAGAACGTTTGCCGGCGTGAGGAATGGTAACTTTTGGTTTGGAAGGGGGATAAAATGTTTTCCACTTTTTTGACCTGGTCTCTTGTATTGAATGTTGTCCTTTAGCCTCCACTCTGTGACGGTGCATGATAGATTGTAGACAGACAGTGTATGTAAAATTTTTGAAGATGGATAAAGTAATAGGTATGGACTAAACTGACTACTGTGTGTATTCATAATGTAAACAATGAAGGGGGGATAGACTGTCTCATTTGATCTCATGAATGATGCATGACATATAATTTACTACTTGGTAATGACATTGGATTGTGTATGTGTGTGTGGACTATGTGTAGTTTAAAAGAGTAGTAGTAGTAGTGGATGTAGCAAGACCTTTATGGATTTAAAAGATAGTCTCGGATCCCTTCCTTCTCTCAATAGTTGGAACAGTGTCACATTTACTCCAGTTTGAATGAAGGTTCTCCACTAAAAAATTGAAATGTCAAGGGATGAAAGGAGGAGGAGTAGCGTGCTACATGTTGATTTAGTAATATTGTCATGTCTCTACATTTTTTACTACTACTACTACTTTTACACGGAGGGACAAGTTAATATGAATATTTTCCTATGGACTTTTTTGACTGGCTGGAATTTGGAATTGAGTAACCGACTAACTAGAACAACATAGACCGGTAGATTGTAGGACTATACAAGAGAATGTAGGATATGTATGGAGTATATTGTTTTTTAACAAAATTACTTAGACTATACTACGCTTATAGGAATGTACATGAGGAGGAGGAAAGATGAGGGAGGAAGAGGCACAAAAAGTACAAGACAAAAGTGGTGTCATAATAATAACAAGAAGGAACTAAACTTAAACTAGTGCTCATTTAATGTGTGTCATTTTTATGACATTTCCCAGAGGGTGTTAGAGTGAAAGACAGTCCGTAGGAAGAAGACGTCTGTGTTGGGAGTACACATGAACACAGAGTGTACATGTGTACTCACACAACAATTTATTAATTTTTCATGCTCATCTATCTCATGACTTTTTTTTAGAAAAAAAAGTTTGAAAAATTGATGGATTATTAATCCACTGTTTTGTTAATTTTGACTTCACATCCGTGTACGCAGGTTGTTGTCTGCTATTTATTAGCTACATGGAGATGGTATTTAATTCGTAAAGAGTTTTAAGACTAGTACAGTTTTTTATCGTCAGTGACAAACTTATTTGAGATTCTGATTTTTAAGGTAGAAGTTGTTTTTGAGGAATCTAACATATACTCCTGTAAATGGAAACAAATGTTTTACTGTTAGTGTTCAGACTTTCCTTCCTTGTAAGGATATTAACTTTCTTGACTTGATTCTTCAATCTTGTTTTTAGCTTTCTTCTTTCACCATATATGTGAGTCATAAGTTGTGAAATTGCAGGGATTTGTTTTTGTTTATTTGAAGATTTATACTACAACTTGTGTCAAATTTTTTTTGACGTTACTTTGTATTGTGGGTAGACCAAAGTCAAGAAGAATCTCATTATTTTTTCATCAGTTGTGTTGTTATATTTGACCTGGAATTTGAGTGATGTTTCCCCTCCTCCTCCTTTCTTCTATTATTTATTGAATGCGGTCATCAGGACGATGGTGGTGGTGGTGATGAAAAAGACCAACTTTAGACAGTCTTCACGACTCTGGACTTTTGCTAGAGACTCAAATAGTATTAGTTGAACAATGTGGAGTTTGTACAGGAATACGAACGTAGGGACGTAAGTCTTTGAGTCGTACGTCAATTGTATTCAATGATTTGATTATAGGACATGGATGGTGGTGGTTGATGTAGAGTATACTGTCAACTGTACTGTAGTATACTGTGGTATAGAGGATTGTAGAAAAGAGAGACCGTAATTGGTAAATTATATGTGAATTCAAATTCAACTACATACGTATGTCTATGGTATGCACACAACACGGTTGTGTGTGTAGTAATATTTTTGCCTGTTTACTACTAATATATTAAGAGAGACAGAGGGAGGGGGTATATATATAGAGTTGATTCTATCTTATGAACTTCAATTGGTTCTCATAAAGTATGAACTACAATTGCTAGAATATTAAGTTTAATTGAAATTGAGTTATAGAATGTTGGACAAGGAGAATATCCTATACATAGACTAACAAGGGGGCATGAAACTACATGTGCTCTATTTTTTATTTTAAAAAACTTTTGTCTGCATTTGCTGTCTCAAAGTATAGCTTAGATGAGGGCTGTAATTTGAATATTTGAAAATATTACAACAGGGTAGGTAGGTATTTGAATGGAAAGATGTTATTTGAAAATGTCTGTTCGTCGTTGTAATTTCTTTTTGCAATGTCATGGGTATCATGACCCAACAAATTGTATTAAAAAGAAAATATAGTCAATGCATGTAGCACGTAGACTTAATGATAAATGTAAAGTAGTTTTATTGTTAATTCATGTACAGATTAGAGAGAAAAGTTGAGATACTTCAGTATTGTACAAAGTGAATGGATCATATGATGTGTTTGTGAAAAGTACATTTGTTAAGGTCAAGTTATTCCAGTCTAAGTAGGGAACGTAGGCAGTTTTTAAGAAAAATGCATCAAGGTATATCAAGGAAGAGAGAGACAAGCTGAGTGTTTGGGTTATGGAGTGGAAAGAAGGTGATTAGACGGATGACACATACACGCACACACACATTATAAAGTTGCAAGTATTTGTGCTGAATGTATTGGAGGAGGAGGAGGTTGAATTCTTTGTAATATATTGATAAAATTGTACTTTGCGGATAGTCAGCTTTTTTTTTTTGTTGGTGGTTGGTATGGTTGATATGTTCATGTTAGAATGAATAACATGTTTTATAAAGGGAAGAAGACATGATGTTGTGTCGTTGTGTGTTACGTGAATTTTTGTTGTTGTGTGTGTGTATTGTGTGTGTATTTGGACACAAGTTGAGCACAGTACAGGGTTGTACATTAAGAAATATTATGGATGGTAAATTTGGTAAAGGGGGAAAAGAGGTTTACTCCCTCTGCTATTCTCGTGAGTGTGTGTGTATCTCCCTCACTATTGGCAAAGTTGCGTTCTTGGTCGATAAACCTGAGAAGGAAATTATGAGAAAGGTGTAGTGGATGATTTCTGCTTTCTGCTTATTGTGACAGTATATAGACTAGGAGGAGGACTAGACCCAAAGAAGAAATGAAACGTTAGATTATTACTGTACAATCGTATAATAATTTTCTGTTGGCGTTCCAAGCATTTGGGTTTGAGTTTTCCACCCTGTGTGCCTCACGAAAGGAAGAAATGGGTAAAAAATGAATATATACACACAATACACAATATTATAATAGGATAAGACGGGATATATTCACATGATTCGCTACTTACTACATACATATACATACAGTAGTCAGTTGCATAAAGTAGTAAAAAAAAGAATATTGTATATGTATTATAGGGTACACTAGGAGTACAGTAGGAGTCCTGTAGATATAACAGTGTTTACTTGTTCATTGTTGTTCTTTATATAAAAGTTATTGTTGTTGTTTGTGTCAATTTAAAATATTCCTTTTCTCATTTTTTTGAAGTATGTAGGATATGATGGATGAAAAGGAAGAATGTTCCGCTTCTTTTGGTTCTTGAGAAGTGTAAGTGTGTGTGTGTACTGTACTTATTTGACGATTGACTTGTTCACAAGTAATAATGGAAAAAATTAGATTAGATTATTGCCTTATTTCATAGTATATGAAATTTATACCAATATTATTATTTATGATGATGATAGTTTCAACTTGAAATTTTTTTTGTTTTAATATGGAAGGTGGAATTTATTAGTGTACGTTTCCGGACAGGAGTACTTCTATTGTTATTATGTGTTTTGTTTCGTCTTTTTGTGTGTGAAGATGAAAATGATGATGATGTGTTACTTTGAGTACTTTTTGTACACTATGTGATCACACTCACACATAGTTTAGACCAGAAGTGGTAATAATATTATTGTGTCGTTGTTGTTGTTACACTTTGCATTTTCTTTGCTCTTAACTGTGAAGAAGTTTATGGGTTGTTTTGTGAAGGATGATGGGATTTATTATGGATAAAAGATGATGGTATCAACGGCATGAAGTTTAGTAGTAGAAAGAGATAGAATGGGGAGAACTTGTAAGGAAATCGTATAAGATGAACATTGTTTTAAGAGATGGGAGAGTCTTCAAGATGGATAGAGACTATACGGATTTTTTGAATATAAAAATGGCTTTTTTAATAATAAAAGAGAGGTTTACATGCTGAAATTCTAGATCAATGGAAGGAGGAAGGGGAGGGGGACATAGATAGAGAGACTCAGTGTTGCGTAAAGGTTGAGACTAGTTGAGTAGTTTTTACGTAATGGCCCATCCATGAAGGAGAACCTAAAAATAATAATGATATTGATACATTTGTGTTTTGTGTAGTACAGTAGTGTACATAGTACATGGTAATGATTTTGATGAATTAATTTTAGTTTTGAAGCGATACTAGATGTGGTTATTACAATCAGTTACGGGTATTTATAATTTTGTGATGGTTTTTCTAGAGGTTTCAGATTGGAAATTAGGTAGAAAAATGAGTGGAAGGATAAATAAAAAAAGGTGAAGAGAGGAGGAGGGGACAGTCCCAGTCCCAGTGCATTTAGTTGAAACTGAGAATAATAAATTGTTTCAATTGTTGGTCTGTATGTGTGTATGAAGGGATTGGGGTCACCCTGTGGGTTGCGTGGTTTTTTTTGCACCATCGGACAATGACTCTTCTTCTCTTCATTGCAAGTCTTCCTTCCTCACTCTTCTGAGTACAGCAAGGAAGTGTGTGCTGGTTCTTCTTCTTCTTCTTTTGCTCGCTTGCTTTGCTTTGCTTGCTGTACAGGTTTTTACCCTACAGAGAGAAAAAAGAACCTTATGTGCACAAAATTTGTGTGTGTATGTGTGTGTGTACCACAAGGCAGTCCATATCAAGACCAACATTTTGTTGTTGATGGTACATAGTTTAGTTTTAAAAAGTTAACTAAAGGATGGCTGGGTTGAGTGGTGGTGGTGGTGGTGAGTGACTGAGTGAGGGATGATATAAATGTGTATTAAAGATAGAGGGGGAAAGAGTTAGCAACCAGGAGAGTGCTTGAAAAATGTTACGCTCCGCAAAATATGTACATGCTAGTATAAATCGTCTACATTTGACTTTGTCAGTCTTCTTCAGAGGAGGAGGAGGATGGGATATAGGGAGCATAGGGTATGTAGAGAAATACTGTTCTGTTGAGATGATCGTGGCTGTGTGTATGTGTTGTGTTGGGAATGTAGGATCGCTTATTCCTTGAGCACATCCATCCCCCTTGTACTGTCCAGTACCGTACCATCAGTCGTGAGATTTACATGTGCTTCTCCCATCATCAGGCAGCCCTCCTCCTTTTTTGCTCACTCTCCTCCACTGTACTGTTGTTGTTGTGTTGTGTACGTGTGTAGGAAAGGAATACCACCAACACCACTAACCAAAGAGGAACGTCAGAAAGGTTTTTGACGGCGGGTGTATGTGTGTGTCCTGAACCGTTTTGTTTTTCTTCGCGTTGTGTGTAGCCCCGATTAACTCTCTTTCAGCCAAGTCATTTTTTTATAGATCAAATATCTCGGGTTGAATAAAAAAACAAGTTATTACATCTTTCATTGGTTAGTTGTTGTTGGGACGAGAAGAATATTTTTTTGAAAAAATATGTATATTAATAGTGTCTATTAAGGAGTGGGTGACACTAATGTGTGTGTATCCGTACTGACAGTGCCAAAGTTGTTTTGATTCCATCTGTATTCAAAAAACCATTATACTCATCATCAATCTGTGTTTCGTGTATGTGTTTCAAATATATATATCAAGTTTCTTGGAGATGTATGTGAAATATTGTATTACACTACGACTACACACACGACATGTTCTTCTACAAATTTGTTTGATTTGATGGATATATTTGATACATATGAGGATTCGTAATATTGGTGTAACGAGGATCTTTTTGCGACACGTCGTTTTCCGCATTTACAGAAAAAAATTGCAAAAGTGAATCAATACCGTAAATTTTATAGCGAGATGATTTGAATTATTGTTATTGTGATTCTACGTTCTGTGTAGGATTTTTTTGGTGAAATATTCAATTTATAAATAGGGAAGAGAATTGTCATTTAGAAAAACAATAAGCTTTCATGGATGCCATGTGCAATTTAAGTGACAAATGACACATTAGGAATGATTTTAATAGTCAATTGAAAAAAATAGAGAGAGAATTATATTCATGGAGCATTAAATTTCTCAAGAGTCAAATCACACCAATGACTTGATACTACATGTGTGTAAATTGAGTGAGAGGAATGGGTGAATTTTTTTGGTTGACATTTAGATTGACATATTAGAATTTGTGAACTACATTTATTTAAATTTTTGTTTTGCCACAAAGGGAGAAAGAAGAAAGGGATTTGACAAGTTTGGTTGTTAGGTAGTTTAGGTTTCCATTATTTGGGACTAAGAGTGAGTGACATTTGTACAGCTCTTTGAAATATAGGTATAATTTTTTCCGCAATGAGTAATCATCAGTTAAAAACCATTTACTGCAAATGTCACTGTACTAAATGGTTTCGTATTTATTTTGTTTTCTCTCTCTCTCTCCTCTCTTTGAACAATAACTGTCTTACGTAGTATTGTATTGTACAATTGAACAGAGTCGAGTATTAGTTGAGTATAATAATTTTTTTTATTTATGGTTTTAAAAGAATGGAGAATTAAATTAAGTAGAGGAGGAGAGTAATGAAGAAAAGAATAATGGTGGCTTGTCATTTTGTTATGGTTGTTCTATGGCGTATGTTATTCAGTCACTTGGAAATCGTAAGAAACGTAGGCACCATAATAAAGTTCTCTCTCTCTCTCTTGTCTTGTCTTTTTTTCTCGGGTTTGTTTTTACAAATGAAGACAAGTACAAAAGTATATTATTATAATATTTTTGAACCACTATCGATTGTGTCGTGTCGTCGACTGATATCTGAAGTGTCAAATTACCATCAATCCTACGAATGCGAAGAAGAGAGTATGTGTGAAATGTGAGTAGTTGTGTGTGTGCTTGTGTAGTTCAAAGGATTATAAATTATTATATTATGATTATTATTTTACAGTATTTGAATCATCATCATGGGCAAATTGTGACTGACTGTTATTGAGAGTGAATTTTGGAGTGATAGACTAACATTAAATAAGTTGACAGTATAAAAAGTCAGTTTGGAAATAATAATACCATATTAGAAAGAAATCTTTGTTCTCCCAAATGCTGCACAACGTGTTCGATCTTTTGGGGAGGAAGGAAATATTGATTCTCATCCGCAGCGAATGTAAGTGAGGAAAAGGGAGAAAGTTGTAAAAGTGTACAGAGACTTGTAAAAAACATAATTAAAAAATTATGAAGTTGGTTACGAAGCGGTTCATCGGGCTTCATCATTCGGTTGGCCCGTTGACCACCAAGTTGGACCTGGCTAAGGTACCTACTCACCCTTCATCCACGACCTTATATATATAGTATACATAATATATATTTGTGTATACACTAATATGTTTTTAATATTCTTAATATCATATATATCTTTTTAGACGTAGTTTCAAACTAAACCTCATTTTCTAATTGTAGTTATAATAATAATAATATGATCTCTGGTGGTGGTCTGGCATAGCTAGTTTTGTACAATAGAATTTTTGTTGACAATTGAACTAATATTTTTATTTTTGAAATCATATGTCACCCAAGTAGTTCTTTTTCCTCCGTCTATTAAGTTGAAGCAAAATTTTTTTGTGAAATGTTTTTCAGTAGACTCATTGTATATTTGTAGGAATGTGTGTTGGTTTTCATTTTATATTTTGAAGAGAGGACAAACAAGATGTACATATGAAATTTTAAAGTTTTCATTATTATTCTTTTTCTTGAAAATTATTCGACATGGATTCCCCGGATGTTGTAAAAAACACATTTTTTTGTTTTAGTGTGTAAAAAGTAAGTCTCATTTTTTCCTGCTCATTTGTCATGTCATATGATTCAGAAGATAAGTTGTTCAATTGTTGTGTCGTGTGTGTTTGTATGTGTTCCACATTTACGAAATTTATTATTATTGTTGTGATCTTTTGGTGAGGTGTAGTGTTTATGTCTTTTTAACCTCAGGGTAGGTATAAGGAGACTTACGAGTCTATGAGTTTTTAAAATATTTTGTCTTCGTCTTCTCTCACTTTGAGTATTTTATAAATGGTGGAGAATGATTTTTGGCTTGTGAAAAAACCGGTCTGACCAGCCGGAAGTAGAGTTTTGTGTGTGTCGGCTGTCTTCTCTCCATCTTTGTAGCCATCCATCATCACCAAAGGAATATTTTTTTTTACAAAAAAAAAATTCACTGTGGTAGTAATGGAATGATGCTAATAATTACTCTGTCGAATAGATTTTTTTGAAAAGAAGAAGAGAATTTTGCACAGAGACACACACACCTTACTTGATCATTTGTTTCACCAACAAAATTGTACAGTAGAGTACACCTGGGTGAAATTATGATTTAAACGGGGGGAAGCATATACTTAAACTATCATAATTTAAATGAGTAGCCTTATATGTATTGTATTGGCATGGGATTTAATATGAACTATAGAAGAATGAGTTGAGTGTCATGTGAATACAGTGAAAAGATGAGACATTAGCGGAAGGTGAGATTTTAATTCCAATTTTAACTGCAATAATTATTATGCAGAGGTCGTATTTCATATCCTCCCAGTGAGACATGTACACTTTTGTTTCCCCCTTGACTTCTTTTTCTGTATATTGTAAGAGTTTGAATTTTGAGCAGGTTGAGAGAGAATACCGGGAACGGATGTTTTGCATTCAAATCAAATTGAGACTGAGAGAAAGAGAGTGAGTCTGAAAGTAAAGGAAGCTAGTGGTATCATTATGATTGTATGGGCCGATGAAGGAATTGTATGTGTGTGGAAGTTTTTCTCTCTTTCTTTCATTGGAGGGTTATTAGCCCAAGCACTTGTTATGTGTATGATTCATAGAGACATGTTAAATTTTTTAACTTGGACGGTTTAAAATGAAAAATGACTGGAGTAAAATGAGTGTAAGGGTAGACTGTAGCATGAGTTCCTTGGTTTTGAAAAGTGTGCACTGCAGATAATGGTGAAGGACTTTTAGGAAAGGTACTTTTCTCAGTCGTCTTAAGCCTTGAAGAAGAAACATGTTGTGTATGGAGGAGGAGAAGGAAAGAATAGAGAGGTGTATGGTGTATTTTACGTGAATTGTTAGTGGTGTTGCGGACAGGAGTAAAATGTAAAATAGAATCCACCATGGAACCATCGCCATTTGCTATGTTTTTGCTATTGCGGTATATGTGTGTATGTAATGCAGACAGACACAAGGAGAGAGAGCGAGAGGATGATGAGGGTAGCATTATGGATTTTCACTAGAGGTTGTTAATAAGGCAAGATAAAGCAGAAACCGCAATTAAGAGCTTCAAGTTGGTCTATCTTGTTTCGTTGCTAAATAATAAAGATTGGCGGAAAGAAACATAAAGTATATCCTGAAGGGAAGGGAAGAGGATCCTGCCGAATCAGAAAGGAGAAAGGGAGAATGGAGAGAGGGTAGGAAGAAGAAGAATACAGACGTATTAAGATGTAATGGGGAGGAATCCTGAGTTTGTCCTGTGTGTGTGTTCAAGGGGGTTGTATATTTTAGATGATGTTTAAGTAGGATGTATATACTCAGAGGGAGAGGGATGTGGGTCCGTTAGTTCAAAATGCTTTGATTGTACATAGTGTAGACTGTAGATGAAGAAGAAGTCTCTTTTACAATTACATATTAAGAAGGAATGAGACTGTTCTCATTTTGATGAAAAGAGATTGCAGCATGACAAGTTGTGGGGGAAAAGTGTAAGAAAAAAAGCGGGGAGTAGGGGTAGTATTAAAAGAGATGGAAGGGAGAAGGGAAAGATGTGTGTGTGTGTGAAATAAAAGATATAGTGTTGGTTGGATGGAAAAAAGAAGAAATTTACAAACTGTCACAAGATAACAAATCATTGGTAGAGTGAGGGCAGAGAGAGAGAGAGAGAGGGAAAGAGTAATAGTAAATAGCAAACTATTTCAGTATCACACGCTGTTGTATATTAATATCACTTTTTTATGTCCAACAAAGTTTATGTGTATTCATGGAAAGCAAGGAGAGGGAGAGAGTAAATGTAATGTTGCGGTTGAATCTCTTTCTCTCTCTTCCCACTTATGTTTTTCTCTACTTGTGCTAAAGTAGAAGGATAAGGATGTGTACTACTCTTAAACTGAGAAATTGCAGTGCACATCACTTCAAATCTGAGAATGTGGAACAGTGTACGTAGGTAGGGGATGGGTATAGAGAGAGATGGTGTTACATGAATTATGACATGTCCAACTGTCCACTGGAGAGTGGTGAATTCAAAGTATTGTATGCTAAAAGGAAGACTCTTATGTGAGGTTGTAAATATGTTCCTTATTGTGTGTGTGTGTTATCAATTGTCATGAAATTGTGAAGAGAAAATGATGTTTAGGAAAGAGGGGGGGGGGGGGGGAGTTNATGTTCCTTATTGTGTGTGTGTGTTATCAATTGTCATGAAATTGTGAAGAGAAAATGATGTTTAGGAAAGAGGGGGGGGGGGGGGAGTTGTGAGGATAGAGAATTAAAACTTCATATGAATATTCTCATCATCAGATGTAACAATATATATGTGATATTGTAATATTATAAGTTGCGGGAAGGAGTGAGCGGCTTCACGTTGTTGTTACTACTATACTTTTGTTGATCCTCTTTTTGCCTGTTGCTTTGCAAATCTGCCAAAAGTCTTTTTCCTTGGTCTAGAGTTCTTCTCTGTTTGTGTGTGTGTGTTTCCATGTGAGATTGGCAAAGGAAAGAAGATGAAAGCTGGGACTAATGATATTCACGGTGGGTTGAGTTTTCATTTTATATGTACGAAAGGGAGGGAAGGGTACAGGACGGTGTTTTCTATGATCTTCCCATACTCAGTACGTATGATACTGCATATTTGTGCGTGTGTTAGAACAGTTTTATATATATATATATATATACCGATGTTGACTTTGTGTAATGTAGTATCCTTTCCTCTATCCTATCACTTCTCAACAAAGAGTTTTAGTCTTGCACCTACTAATGTTTTGGTTTGTTTTGTATTTTTTTTTAAAAAAAGAGAAGAGAGGAAGGAACCATCGAATTTCACATGTTGCTCCTCTCCTACATATATCTATTCTAAACTGATCATATGAAATGTTGTTGCAAAATATTACATTACAAGACCACACGAAGCAATCAAATAGAGTTGGCAGGAGAATTGTAGTTTAGTATGTGAGTAGATTTGAACAATAAAATTACAATTCGTCGTCGTCATTACATCGAACAGTAATTTTCCACGACAGGGAAACGTTGTATTAAAAAAAAATGTTGTTATAAAAATATAATAGAGAGATGAATATAGAAGTCGAACTCCTCTACGGCTTTCTCAGCTGGTAGTTGTCTATTCTACAAATATTCCGTCTTCTTGTTTTGACGAGTTGATTGGTCACTGGGCATCTGTACAGTGTATACAAAATAAACATACACAAAGTCAGAATGTGGCTGCATACGTTTACCCATTCTAATATTTCTGACGTTGATGTAGGCATCTCAATTGTATTATGGTGTGAGTGCGTTGCCTGGTGTTATTTAAACTTTGGGTTAGAAGTTAAAAGTTGTGTGTGTGTGTGTTTTTTTCCCTTTCTCTCCCCACCCTCTCTCTGTCTATCTTTCTGGTCTTTGGTCATGGCGTGGCGTTGAACTCCACGGTTTGTAGATTTAATGAGAATGAAAAAATGTGGAGAGAATGGCTGGTAAAGTTGGGTCCATTAAAAAAAGAAGAATACAGGAGTATCCAAAGTTTGTGTGTGAGAGAGAGTGAGAGTCGGTATGTGGAAAAGCTTTGTACAGTATTAGAGGTAGTTGAAAATTTTATTTATTTTCTGAGCTCAGGACTTAGTTTCATTTGTTTTGTTGTATTAAGGGATTTTTTCTTCTTTCTAAAACCGAGACAATTGTGAATTGAAAAAAATGTGAGAAGAGCGGGGAGAGTCATATCAACATTTAACATAGTTGGAGAGAATATATGTGGTTCAGAAGGAGTAATAAGATTAAGGTAGACCAAATACAAGAGTAGAGACTAGAGGTGGAGGACTTTCAACTTGAGAGCTGTTATAAGTGGAGAAGGAGAAGAGAATGGATAATGTATACACAACAGTAAATAGCTTAGAGAGAGGGGAGAGAGAAGAGACCCGTATTAAATTTGAAAGAATGAGGCATAGCTGGAAGTGCAAGGAGGGGAAAAAAATTTGTTGAAGAACGGAAGAGGATGAGGGGTAAAAAAACGTACAAAGGCTAAAGCTCAATGCAGTTTTGAGTTTGAGGAATTAGAGTAGAATTTAAGAGAGAGGGAAGAAAAGTAATTATTAAGATGTGGAAGTTCATGGCAACAACAAAATTAATGACAATGATGATGTGAAATTCACATCTACTTGACTATATAATTGAAGAAGCTCGACAGCGGAACATGAAACAATTTGGTCGAGGACGCTGTTGACGACGGGGATTATGAGGAGTTGAGTTTGAAAATTCAGAGAAAGAGCTTTGAAGAAAGGTAGAAAATTGTATTTTTTTTTATACAAAAAAAAAAGATAAAAGTTTTGAGACGCTAGTCTAGTGTTAAAACACTTTTCACAAATGAGGGAGAGACTCCGGGCACACTTACTTAGTTACATAGATTTGCAAACTAGGTGTGTGTATGATGCTAATGCGTTGTCGCGTCGTGTCTTTGAGTTGAAGTATTTGAATTTATTTGAGGGTAAAAAGTACGTACATACATTTATAGTGATTTCATTTTGTTGAGAATGCAATAGATGAATTTATTTAAGTGCTGTTGCTTGTGTCGTGGTAGAGAAGAAAAAAAAATTGCTGTTGTTACTTCGGGATTTGATTTTTTCCCCTCTGTTGTGGATTTGTATTGGGACACTCACTCTGGCAGTTGATAAAAGAGTATTGATTCTAAAGAAGGAATGATTGTTGGGTGAAGTTGGTTGAAATCAAATTGCCCTGTATTTTTTTCTCTTTGTACATTGTCAGTATGTACTACATATGAAGTGGATAGAAATGATGGAGCTTGAAAAAGCATTCAAATCAAAATAAGAGAACTAAGTGATGCCAAAATGTTAGACTCGCTCGTACTTTTGAGCCAATCTTCACCTTGTGTGTATTTGTGTGCGTTAGACAGCTGATACGGTGAAAATTAGTATGTGCATGCATTTAGTGTTTGTGTGTTTGTACCTGTTGGATTTTTATTCATGAATAATGATGATGAGAGGAGGACAGGGAGAAAAAGAAGAGGAGAGAAAAAGTTTTTCATAGTTGAGTTTGTGGGGCGAGATAAGTATTGAATGATGAGGAGTATGATGGGCTGTTGTTGGCTCATGGTGTAGTTGTTTGTGAGTGTTTGGATGTAATGTGAAGTGAAGAGATGCAGAGGTGATGATGAGTGTCTCTCCTAACTAAGGAGAGACACAAAAAGTTGTCATTGGATTGTTGTTACACTTTTATATGTGTATACTTATACTGTACTAACAACAGTTGGTTCATTGTCAATTGTCATGCGTCAACTTTGAGAATGTTAGGGTTGTGTGTGACTGGGAGAGTGTGTGTGTGTGTAAATTATTTTGATTAGGAAGAATGAGAATATATAAGGAAGAAGATTCTCCCTCTCTCTAAATTTATTTCATGTTGAGTTTCTTACTGTTTCTTCTTTTGCTTTCTATTGTCCATCCTTAAGGCTGTTCAAGTGGTCGAGAGTAGGTATTGTTGTGAAGTGGTGTACACACACGCACATATAAGTATACACAAATACAAAGTGTGTATAGAGTTACACATGGATGTGTGGAGAATTGATAATGCGATCAAGTGAGGAGGAGGACAGTAAAAAAATTGTGTGTGATTGTGTACGGTGATAAAAATTATTGCAGGGGGGAGAGGGGGGACGTTGGACTAATAACACAAATGACGATGACATGCATGCAAGCTTAACATGGTTAGGAAGATACAAATTTTCTCTTGAGGAGACTTGAACTATGATTTCTGTATTTAAGACTGTGAGCTGAGAAAGGGGGACTCTTTTACTTATTATTGTTGATAATATAATATAGGTTGTCGTATTAATTATGTTTGGAGTAAAATAATAATTTTCTGCTCCAAGGTTGTACATTTATAGTAGATGAAGAGGTGCGTATTTGTATGACTAGTGGGACAAGACATGGTGGTTGGTTGTGTACGTTTGAGCCAGTTTGAATTGTGTGTTGTGTTTACATATATGTGTTTCAGAAACATGTGGGGAAAAGTAAGTCATATGGAGAGTGCAGAAGGTGTAAGAATTAATGTTGGATGGCAAAATGCTGTTGATGATGTCAAAAGTATGGTAGTTTGTCTGGATTCAGTAAGGGTAGATAGAAGACCATTGTTGACAGCATATGAGGATCAAGGAGGGTGGTGTGTGTGTGTGTGAGTATGTGTGTGGACGAACAAGGATGAAGTTTGTAGTATGAAGAAGTAGTTGGGTTTAATAGGAAGGACATGCTCGAAGCAGTCGTCATATCATCATACTAGAGAGGAGAAGGTGGAGGGAAGGAGAGTCGTTTTGGATTTTCTGTGGAGTAACGGTGAAATGGCGGGTTCTTGACATTTCGCCGCTTACTCAATTCCCTTTTTACTTAAATGTAAAAGAGGGGGAAAAACTGTGCCTGTGTGTGTGTGTTCATATTGGCAAAGGGATACATACAATAGAGACAAACACACATGGACCTATTACACCTGTAGCTTTCGTAATATTTCCCTGTTCTTGTTAAACTGAGAGGTAGGGCTCTCATGCAAACTTTAGTAGTGGTTCTAGTAGTAAGGTATACACTAAGTAATAGTAGTAGGCTGACTTGTTCACTCATTCTTTGATATGCAATAAAGACAGAGAAAGAGTGAGACAAACAGGCAAAAGTTGATCCCTTACGGCTTAGACGCTACATATTATTGTGTGTATGGTGTCTCAGTCCTTTGTATGCGTGTGTGTGGTATTGTGTATCGTGTGTGTGTGCTCTGTTAAAAACTATTACCCTGGTTCATATGATACATACAGATTTATGATGGGGGTGAGGAGTTCTCACTGAGGACGTACATGTATAATTACATTATATATTACGTAACTTTCTATGTGGACGTCTCTCTCCTTGCTTCTGAGTGTGCTTGTGCCACTGTGTGTATGTGTGTTGGTTCGTTTTCTTCTTCTTCTTAGCTCGTTTGGATGTTGTGCCTAAGGTTGATTGTTCATTTTGTTGAGCAACTTAAAATCAGGTTTACGTTGAGTATAGATAGAGAGGAGGGAGGAGGATTTGTGTATGTAAGATTTTCTGAAATATATTTAATGTTGTATTGTGTGTACATTACTCATACCCTCTCTTTTCTCTCAACTCCTTTTTATTCTTATAGGAATTGTGTGCTGTGTTGACTCTTTTACCTCCTTCTCTCCTTCATAAAGAAATATAGGCAAAAGCTAAGCATTATTAACAAGGGTGGAGAGGAGAGGGAAAGAGAGAAAGACGACCATGCTCTTCTTGAACGAGTTGGTCTCTGTGTCTTTCTTTCACTCTGACGGCCTTACGGTTATGTTTGTTGTGTTGTTGGGTATTGTCTTAGTTGAGCATGAAGGAGAAGAAGAAGAACCGGAACTTGAAGTGGGTCTATGTTTCATTTTATGAAACAAAAAATAAGGAGAACATATTATATGCTATGCTATAACGTAGCATAGCCAGGCTAGAAGATTTAGGGATACGTTCTGATCGGATGGGATAGTCTCAGGATTTGTGTGTGTTTAGTTGATTCGTTTATGACTACAAATTAGCGAAAATATGATGTGTAGGGACAGATATTAAATAATTTTGTAGGAGGAGAGTGGAAATGTGCAATGTGTATTAAATGTATATGGGTGTATACAATAGAAAGATTTGTACTTGATATTTCCCTCCTTCCTTGTTATAGAGAAGGGATATAAGTAGGCAAAAGAAAGAGAGAAAGAATATTCTTCAAGTGTTGTCCTATTTTGTTTTTTTTTTCAAAGTGGAAGTTTTAGAAGTAAATTTTCTAGGTGCAAAAATGATGATGATGGCATGTCCCAAGTTAATCATGAATGATTTTAATCTGAACAATCTTCCCATGTTCATGTTTTGTTCGTGCTGAACATGGCAAAATTTACAGTTTTATCTGTTTCCCAAAAAATTAGTACTCTAGTTTCTCTTTCCCTCAAGCTCTTTTTGTATGTGATTGTGTTTTGTTCTGACTCTAGTATTATATATATATTGGTGTTGAGAAAGATTGTTTGGTAATTTTTGTTAAATGGGAAGAATGGGGGAGAAGATGGAATGAGAGAAAGTCTTACTCTGTGTTATGATTTTCTTTGAGTTAATTGAGTATTTCATGTAATTATTGTAAATATTTTCGCCGTGTGTTTGGGTTCAGCATGTTGAACTTATATATAGTAAGAGGAGATAAGTACATGAAAGAAGGGGAGCACTTTGTCTTTCATACATTTGAGACTTAATGGAAAATTGAGATTGTCCTTCTGTATACGTGGTAGTTATTAATTTTTCTCTATTGAGAAGATTTGAGTTGTTAATAGAATGACGGCGACGAATAGGACAGTAAATTTGAAGGGTAATGGTGTGTATATTTGGAACATTGTACAAAGTTTTTAAAGAATTCTCAGACTTTTCTACACAATACAGTTATATTAGAGAAGAAGAGAGTAGTGTAATGTTGTATGTATGTACGTTCTTACTATCACGGAGTACTTGCTGCGTGTTGAATTTTCACGATCACATCATATTACGATCCGTCTGACCGCTGTCCCTAATGATAACAATAAATTCGTTGTGTACTTAAAAGCATCATTTAGAGAGGGAATTTTTTCCCTGAGATTTTTTTTCTGTAAAGTAATTTTTCTGTTCACGGGGGCGCATTGCACGGGATAATTGGTGGACTTATACAGGTTGTGTAGTTTAGAGAGTACATGACAGCAGCAGCAGAAGGTAGGTTATTTGTTAATGGAGAAGACGTGAAATTATGAAATTATTGGGTACTGCAACGCTGGTGTGATTATAATTCATAAAGCTACAGTTTTAATGTTTACTTTACCTTTTTTTTTTTTTTTTTTTTAAAAAATTCATTTTTTGCTTTAGTTTTTTCCTGCACTTCCAATACAAAAAGATTATACCCAGCACGCTTACATTACCTTTTTAATTGAATAATTTTGTAATTACTCTTTTTTGTGTTGTTGAGGGAGTCTCATTTTAAATGAGTAGTAATTAATTGATGCTCATTTGTAAGCTCCAAGAATTTTTAAGAGAGAGAGAACTTAATTTATCCGAGATGTCAAGAAAGGAGGCAAATCCCATTTTTTTAATTTCTCTGTCGAAATGTTATTGTGTATCCTGACCTTACATTCATTATTGTTAGTTGTATGTATGCTTGTCGTTAATTTCAGAAGGGACAGATGAGTGTAAAAAAAGTTGGAAGGGGACAAATTCTTGTAATGAGGGTAAATTTATGTGGAGGACAAAAAAAAGTTTTTGCACAGCAAAATTAAAGTTCATTGAATCCAAAGTTATGACATAGTCTTGGCAGTAGGTTAACGACGAAAGCTGTCTTGTGATACTTTTGTGTGTGTGTGCTGAGTACTGTCTAATGTTGCTGAAACTGATTATGAGATGAGAGAGGGGAGACAGGTGAAAAGTAAATTAGCTGAAATTATACATTAAATATTATGTATATTAAAAATGAGGAATGGGGGTAAAATGATCGTAATAAATAAAGGAAAGGAACTTTGTTTCTTTTTTTGAAATTTTAAAAGAGTAGATAGGAGGAGGATGGAGAAATCATGTAATTCTTCGTTGATTCTTTATTTTTACAACAAATCAACGATGTTGGACATTTCAAATGCATACATGTACACGATAGAAAAAGAAAGAATTTTAGAATAGAAAAATAAAAGAAAAAAAATGTGCATCTCTCAAATTGAGAGTCTCAATGTACAAGAGGATGTACACTATAAGAGGAAATAAGAAACAGTTTATTTTCTAAAGATTAATTGAGGTATTTAAATTTGAAATAATATAAATATATAGGTCTATGAATTGAAAAAGAAGATGGAGAGGAAGAAAATGGTTTTGTTTCATTCTCATGCCTTCAATTCAGACTACCACCATACATAGTCTACATTATCAGCGTGCAGTGAATTAGATTGAAGAGAGTGATATAAAAGAGTTGTGTGAGGAGAAGGATTTTACAATGGGATTTGCACATTTATCGGTCATTGATTTTCCACCTAGATAAAAACATTAAGACTGTGTTGTGTGTGTTTGACGGTGGCTAAGAGAAAACTTTATTTTATTTTAAGTGTGACCTCGTCGTCCCTGTTCTTCTTTTTTTTCTCTTATTGTCCATCTGTTGTAATGGTGTTGACTAGATGATAAAAGAAACAAGTTTTGAAATTTGTGTAAGTGTGTGGAAAGTCTCGTCAGTTTTTTTTCCTCTATTTTTTGTACTTTTAAGGAATTTTTGCCGTTTTATCTTTTCCAACATGATGTAGTAGATTTTAATCATTTTTTAATGTTTACTTTGTCAATTTTTTGACTGCATCTTCCTTTTTTCCTCTTTTTTTGAAATATCATTGTTGTACAGAAGTTTTGACAAATTCCATGGAAGGACAACATATTTTACTTAACTGGGTGACACATGTTGTGTGTTTCTTTTAAAAAAGGATTTTATAGAGATACCTTATTAGAGTAAGAGTACGAGTAGGAACATTGATATTGTATAGAACAGTAAATTTTTGGAACACGACAGTACAGTGAATGGTCGCTCAGTCCAACACATGTTTATAATAATGAATGAACATTATAATGTCATGATCTGGGTAATTTGAAGGAAAAAATACTAAGACTTCATGAGGAAGATGTGATGATGATGATGTCATTGTACAGAAATTTCTTTTGAGAATGAGACAGGAAAGAAAAGAATTCAATTGTTGAGAGTTGATTTTAGTGGAGAATAATTGGATTGTAAGAAAATGAAATGCCTACAATGGATGATTTTGGTCATAGGTTTTTACTAGATTGTTAATTTTTCCAGGAGAGAAAGAGGAATGTAAATGTGTAAGAAATTCTTCTCTTTCTTCTTCCTCTGATATGAAGAAGGATTGGTAGTTGAAGTTATTGAACTTTTTTAAGGTGTAGAGAGCTTTATACATTTGTTGTTGGTGCATTTCCTAGTGTGTGTGTGTGCATGTGTACTTGGTTCGGATTGTTACACCAATCATGATTATGAACTATGAGTGGTTATCTTGGTTGTTATGTGTGTGTGTGGATGAGACGCAAAAGTACTGAATAAAACTTGCAATTATGATGATGACGTGCACAGAGAATATAATGGTATACATATTCACATTCGTGCATTGAAGCTCGTTTGTTTGCAGACATACTTGAATTTTTTATGTTGAAGTGGAGTCGGGAAGTAAATTACATAATTCTGTGTATATGTTAAACCGTTAGGAATATATAAGAACTCCGAAGAACATAAGTAAGACTTAGTAAGTGTATGTAGGTAGTAAGACATAGCGTGGATAAAAATTTCAGAAAAACCGGAGCATTGACATTGACCGGAAACTGTGAAATGTTGGGTGAGAAAGGATGTGTGTTTGATTTTTCTAGACTTGGTGTCTTTTAGAATTATGATGAATTGTAAATGTTAAGTTGTGTGTGTGAGAATGGGAATATTTTTGTATGACATGACATGAGACGGATGAAAAAAATTGAGACGAGAAATTGTAACTGTTTTTTTCTAAATCATATAAAAAAAATTTTATTAAACATCAAGGAATTTCAAGGAAGTACACATATATCTTGCTTGTTGTATAGCTGCTTGTATTCAAAATATTAAATGTACATTAAGAAAAAAGGATTTTAGAAAAATTATAAATAATATGTCATTCATTTTGATGACAATCTTTTTTTTCTCCTTGTAGTTATTCCGAAATCACAATGGAACAACGACGAATGGGAACCCTTCCATGGGAATACTGCCCCAGCAGTATCTGCAACAACAACAGCAACAAATCAGTAAGTTAATTAGTTTTCTCTGGTCACTCTCTGGTAGTAACGATGGTATAGGGGAAAATACAATGAATTTAAACTAGCTATTTGTCAAGTTTCAATAGAATTTCTATTGGGTATAGTTAGGGGTCAAATCAAATGTGACATTTGAAAATTTTAAGTTGTCGTCCCTTGATATGAATCATAATGATTTTTTTTATTAGTATAATATTTTTTTTGTACTACAATGTTTTTTGTTGTTATTGTTGACTTAATTAGTTCATATTCGTTTTGTGTGTATCAGTGTCATTATTACGTGTAGTTTATTCAATTTAATCTGACAATCATTTCTCATGATAATTTATGTATCTTTTGTTGTACAACATTGTATTACTTTATTATTGTTAATTTAATGTATTTATGTCACATGAAGACCCATTACATTACGTTAGTTAAAATAGTTACAATGTATTTGAATATCCCTTTTTTACATACTAACTAATAAAAATATATTGTTAGTCAGTGAGACACGGATTTTATACAAGTATATGACCGTGACTGTCCCGTCGTGTGTTTGTGTTCATAGAGTAGAGTAATTTACAGTTAGACAAGTGTATGATTTACTGTTGACAATTAAATTGATTTTTTTAATGATTTATTTTTTTCCTTGACTTCTTTACAGCCGCCGGAGGAATTCCATCCGGATTCCCACTCGCCCCATACGTTATCAATCACACGCCGGAACCTTATGCTTTTATCGGTTAGTGAAAATTTGTCTTATATTATTATTATTGCTGTGGTGAGATGTGATAGAGATAGATTGTTCACCTACATAGTTTCGTGAGTCAGGCAGGAGAGCGTTTTTGTCGTTGTTAATTTTGTAGGTACAGCGTAGGCAAATTGTACAATTAAACAATTAGTCTTAAATTCTAGAGTTAAAAAGGAGTGAAGACGTGGGGGACGAAAACCGATTGAACCGGAACTCTTTTCTTCTTTCATGTTTTTTTTTTGAAAGAGAAAGATGTTACATTGAGTTGTCTATACGGGAGTGTGTGTGTGTTTGGAAAGGATAGAGTTTGTACGTGTGTATGAGTTGGCTGATCTATTGTGCAGATTTTTTGACTTGGAATCATTGAGGTGTCATACGAGACGAACACATGGTTATAAAAAAAAAGGACCGATTTGATGACAATGATAGTCAAACTTGGACTTTTGTGCTTTGAATGTTGTTGATTGATACGATTCGTTAGTATTCTATTTTATGTGCATCTTTGCCGTCACCAGTTTTTTTCTCTCCTTTTTCCTTTCTTTCTCTACATTTTCCTTTTATAGAGATTTGAAGGATATAGAAATTGGGAAGAAGGAGAATGTCATGGTGTGGTAAATTGAAAAAGTGTAAAATGTGTGTGTATAAATAAACTCTTTTCATCGTTTTCCAAGAGTCATACGTGAGAAACTTGTAATTTTAATGTAGTCAAAGTAAGTCATTGAGTCATTTTCCGCTATTCAGTCACAATATGACAGGCAGACAGATAGAGACTCTTTCCTTCCCTCTTCCCTCTCTCTCTCTCCCTTTTTTCATCTCTGAATCTTTGATTTGACTAGTCTTGTGTCAAGAATGCAATTATCCTAGGAACGATGAAGATTTTTGAGATGTGTGAGAGAGAAATAGTCGTAATTTGACTTTTTTTTTTCATTTAAGATTTTGGTGAAATTCTATTGAATGTCGAAATATTTTTTTTTTTTATTAAATTTGTTATTTTATGTTTATTTTCTTTTCACAAAATTACAATTACTGTCAGGAATATGGTATAAGAAGATTAGAAAATGTGTGTGCGTGTGATTTCAAATGTCGAGCAAATTATTTGGATCATTATCATTGTGGTGAGCTTTTTCTTGGTTTTTTGTGTGTATACATTTTACTGCACTTTGATTTCGTGATTGTCAATTTACGTGACTTGAGCGTTTGATGAAAGCTATTGTAATGGTGTGTGTGGAGTGTGTGTGCCACTGCCACACTATTTTCATTGATCTTGTGTGATCTTCTTAACGAGAATATATTCCATATACGTGTGTGTGTGTGTGGGAGTGAGAATTGTTGAGAAAGTGCTCTTTTCTTTGCGCTTTAGAGAGAGAGAGAGAAAGAACATGTGCCTGAATTAAATTAAATGTGTCGTTCAGGAAATGAAAATGTATAGTGGGCCACTACTCTTCATAGGGGGTGAGTAGGCATTAGACTAAATGGGTTCTTTCTGGTCAGACGTCGACAACACTAGTTAAACGTTCAAGTCAATTGAATGAATTCTAACTGGAGATGAATTAATGAAGAATGTATGTGTGTGTGCTACATTAGCTTTGATAGAATCCTAACCATGGACTGTAGAGACTATTAATTGATTTTTGTGAGCCCTTACTTTGTTTGTGATCTTTTTTAAATCTCCTGTGAGATCATCAAGGTCTGTACTATTTTCTCATTGATTATTCTTTGAGAGAATGGAGATGAGGAGGGAGAATAAGACAGCCTTAGCCGATAGGATGAGGAATAAATTAAAGAAAGGAGTTGAAGAGATAATTGTGGGCTTAGTTTTTCTGTCTATGATCTGTATTTGCATGGCATATAGGTACGTATTTACATGTAATTTAAATAGTAATATGTAATGTGTTTGTGTGTGTGTTATTTTGCAGGCTCAACAGTGGTTCCGGGATACTACGGAGTCGCTCCATGGATTTATCCTGGAATGATTGGGACAACAGGACAAGTTCAGGGACAACGTAGACCTCTCACGCCAACTGGGAATGAGATGAATGGGCAACCCGGACAGCAATTCCAGATGATACCAGCTTACTATGATCAAAATGGATCGATTGTCATGGGAGCAAGAGGTGGGACTCCTCTTGCTGGTAATTTAAGACTTATTTCTCCAGCCCCTCCTGTCCAACTTATGAATAATCCGGGTAAACTATACGTTTGTAGAATACTACTCGGATGTAGCGTGTCTGTCTGTTGTTGTCTTTGTTGTCGTCTTCTAAACCTTTTTTTTCTTATTACTTTAGTACCTTAGTAGTAGTAGATAGAAACACCTTTTTTGGTATAAAATGATACGTTTTTCCCTGTTTCTTTTTCTACACACACATTCACAAATTTTTTCCTTTAGTACATATATGTAGTAGTGATTTGATACAGTACAAATAAAACAATAAAAATTCTTGATTTTTTGTACAACAGTCACCCAACAATATGGCCCTCAGGCTTATAACACCGCTTCTCTCAATGCTTCTTCCATTGGACCAGGTCATAACCTTACTAGTGTCTAAAAAAATGTGTTGTTGTTGATATGTAAATATGTAATTGTACCATCAAAAAACATTTCTGAGTAAGCGTTTTCAATTTTCCGAGTCTGGATGCACTTGAAGAATCACTAATGATAATCTTTTCGTTAACTGATCAATCAGTTTAAACCACTTCTTTCCCTGTCTGTTTTTATTTTCAAAAAAATAATTCAACTTGAGAGTGAGTAGAACAAAACATTTTTTGTTATATTTGGGTTTTTGACTTACTTTTTTTGTCGGGTCATATTTAGTTTTTGAATTTTTTTAAAAAAAATTATTTGATTATGACACTTTGTATTTTGTGGTTGTTTTGGACTCTGCACTTGATTTTAATTGGGATATATCGTTAATATAGAAGGAAAATATTGGTGGAGGTTTGGCTGGGTTTGGTGATGGGATGAGACATGAAAATGAAAACATTTCATGTTTGATTCAAACAAAGTTGCTTCACAAAGATTTGTTGAAAATTTATACAAGATATAAGAAGAGTTTGCTGTTTTTTTCTGATGATACGAAATGTGTTTGAGGTTTAATGTATAACGTAAAGTAACGTGGGTCATGTTTGTTCAAAAATGTTAATGTAGGATCTCCACCACCTGGTATAAACGGTGGATCCACCGTCACAAGGCTGATTGGAGACAAGGGGCTCCGAGCTGGTTCATCTCTTTTTGGAGCAACCAGGTAAAGGAACTACAAACCAGGAAAATTGAGAAATATTTTTAAATTCAGAAATTGTAGCAATGTGTGAATCTTATGCCATTTCTTTTTGTTAATTAGTCCCTTATTCCCTAAAATTGGACGTCAGTCGGCGTCTCTGGAGAAAACTACTGGGCGGTGAGTGATTTTTTTCATGTATAATGCTCAGTGTTTATGCACACTAATATTTTGTAACCATGAAACTAAAGCTGTGTTTTGTGACCTATAGCTCAAGGCTCCTTGAAGATTTCAGAAATAAGTAAGTAGCAGAAGAATAATACAAATAGAAATTTAAAGATTGATTAATGAGGAGGCTAATGATTTTTTATGTTTATTATTTCCAGCCGTTTTCCTAATTTGCAACTTCGAGGTGAGTATTTCTTGAAAGCAGTAATATTTGTATAGGTGTACTAAACTTTATTCCCATTAATCGTGAAAATTTGATTGATAAACCTGATTGATAACTTTGCAAATGTTATTATTACAGATCTGACGAATCACATGGTTGAATTCTCACAAGATCAACATGGGTCCAGGTTCATTCGTAAGAAAAAACAATAAAAAAGAAGTTGTAGCTTCAAAACATATTATTATTATTTTGACTTGAGGATTTCAACTTGAAATTTTCAAGTCAAGTTGACTTGACGAGAAGTCTTAGACGATACGATGAATTTCAAAACGATCATTTCATTTTTTATTTCTTTTACAGAACAAAAATTAGAACGAGCTACGCCTGTTGAGAAACAATTAGTGTTCAATGAGATCATTGCATCTGCTTATCCACTTATGACAGACGTTTTCGGAAATTACGTAAGTGTATAGAATGGTTTATTTAATTTTTATTTATTTATCTCCTATCTACTGTTGTTGTAATTCTTTTCGTTTTGGGATTTCTGTAGGTGATTCAGAAATTTTTCGAATTTGGTTCACCCGAACAAAAGGCAGCCCTCGCTCAAAAAATTCGTGGAAATGTTCTACCCCTCGCTGTAAGTATAATGTGCATTTTTGGTTTGGGATTGAGTAAATACGACCAAGGAACCTAATTTAATCTTTTTTTAAAAAAAATCACAGCTTCAAATGTACGGCTGCCGAGTGATTCAGAAAGCGTTGGAGGTAATTTTTGCAGTCTCAATGAATTTAAGTTACTGATTTATATCAAAATAGACTATTGTGAAAGTCGAAATTAATGTTAACAATTTTTTTTATTCTCAAGTCCATTGGTCCAGATCTTCAGAAGGAAATTGTTCGTGAGCTAGATGGACATGTTCTCAAGTGTGTCAAAGTACGTTGTGGAAAATACTCAAAATGAATAGATATATTAATTTATTTGTGTTTACGAGTAAATACTAAGAATTTGTTTGCTTTATTTCAGGATCAGAATGGAAATCAGTAAGTTTATTCCGTGGTTTAATTATAATTCGATTTTTACAAATAAAATTGAGCTGTCACTAATTTGTAATTGTCTCCAATTTTCAGTGTCGTTCAGAAATGTATTGAATGTGTTGAGCCCAGCTCGTTGAGCTTCATTATCAATGCTTTTCATGGCCAGGTAAACAATGAGGTAAGATCCAGTGTCGTTTTCTATCAACTCCTTTTGTCATGTTCAGTGTGATCTTTGTCTTTAATAGATCTAATTTTTCTTCTTTAGATTTTTGCTCTGTCAACCCATCCCTACGGTTGTCGAGTGATTCAACGGATTCTAGAACATTGTACATTGGAACAAACTCAAGGGATTTTGGATGAGCTCCACGACCAGACTGAGAATTTGATTCAAGACCAGGTGAGTAGGCTAGATTTCGATGCATTATTTTTTTAGCATAATGTATTGTGTAGTACCAAAGAATATTTTGTTAATTCCATTTGTTTATTCTCCAGTACGGAAATTATGTCATTCAACATGTGCTTGAACATGGAAAACCAGAAGACAAGGCGAAAATTGTGGCCATGGTTAGAGGAAAAGTTTGCAGTTTGTCACAACATAAGTTTGCGTCAAAGTATGTTTAATACTACTAAATTATCGATCTCGTTATTACTCGTGTATGTGTATCAATGTTTTGAATGATATTTATTTCTCAATAGTGTTGTGGAAAAATGTGTCACGTACGCAACGAGACAGGACAAAACTGTTCTTATAGACGAAGTCACCGCCTACAATACCGACAATGGGTTTGTTTTCTTTTTCTTCCTATTTATTTAATTATCTCCATTTGAAATTAGTTATTTGAATTAACAAAGTATTTTACAAATTTTGTTCATGATTTACAGTGTCACAACCAGCCCTTTGAACATAAGTAAGTCTGAATTTCAGTACGAGTAAATACTCATTGAATGTTTCATGGAATACAGTTGCTAACGAAAAATTTTTTACTTTAATTTTTACAGTGATGAAGGATCAGTATGCTAATTACGTAAGTGGATTCTTTTGAAATGTATTCGTTTACTGGTTGGTCCTTTAAAAATGCAATAATAATGTTTTAATGTACCCTGTTTATTTATTTTTCATTTGTAGGTTGTACAGAAAATGATTGACGTCGCAGGTTAGTCACTATCCTTTGACATCACACCATTAATTAGTGTTTAATCATTATGACTTGCCCGTGAATATTATTAAAATTACGATTTGATTTTTAAAATTTTACAGAGCCGTCCCAACGAAAGATGCTCATGCAGCGCATCCGACCACACTTGGCTCAGCTCCGAAAATACACCTATGGAAAACATATAATCGCGAAATTGGAAAGTACGTGATGCTTTTGATTCTTTTTCAGAATCTGGAAGGTAGATTAACTATGGACTGACTAATCAATTGAATTTGTATGATAATTTAGAATATTTCCTCAAAAACAACACCGAGCTGGGACCCAGTAAGTGCATTTAAAGTTTTGTGTGTGCAACATATTACTATTTTATTACTACTATTCAAACATTTTTCATACAAGGATTATAATTTTCACTTGACTGATTAATTAAAACCCTTCTCGTTTTTTCTGATATCCAGTAGGCCCACCTTCTAGCACAAGCCAAGGAATTTAGGAATTATAAGTGAGCACATCACACGTTGTTGTTCTCTCTCTCGCAGTGGTAACCTTTTGTACATTGGATATCATCAAGAAACTAGTATAAGAATAGCAACTAGGCTAATAAAATACTAATGAATACTTTTGTTAACGTTGAAGCTAAAAACTCAGCTCAATTACGATTTTTTTTAAAAAAAAATAATTAAAAGGTGACAGGATACCTGACAACTCTCTCTGTTCTTTTTCGAGTGTGTGTCGATTGACCATAATATATTAAATATATATAAACAGCTATAGTACTTTCCTTTAATTTTTTTCCAATTTGTTAATCAACAAACTAAACGGTTATCACTATTTACTTAGAACCTTTAAGGAATGCTTTTGTGAAGATAACCTTCCACTATTTAATTATTTTATATTATTTGTGAGTGTGAAAGAGGAATATATTATGATTATATTAATTCAAATCTCAAAGGAATGATTTCCTAAAGAAGAAGGAAAAAACGAACTAAATAGTTATACATTATTACTGTTATTACACACTACTATTACTACTACTTTCTTTTTTAGTCTTTGCTGAGAAATGACTGATGGAGTTTTTTTTAGTCTTGGAAATATTATTACTGTGTCTTGGTAATATTTCCAGGCTTATTTTGACGAGGAGAGTCCTACATGCTACGACTATGTTTTTTTGATATTTGTAGGAGTATATAAACTCTTCATGGGTTTTTGTAAATATTATAAAATAATGATTGTTCATTAAATTTTAATTATAGTGTTATATTACACAATACTTATTTATAGCGACTGAGTGGAAGGAGGACGCTGAGACGGAAGATATTTTTATTATATATACATAAATCATATTATAATGTTGTAAGTACGTACGAATTATGATGATGATAATTTATCGTTTGTAAATTTGATGTAATTTCCTTTCTTCTTTTGAGTTTTTTTGTTTACTCTACCATTTATTAATTATGATTATGTACTACATTTTATTCAAATGTGTTTGTAAGGCCAATCGACATGGAATTTTTTTTTCTCTTTGCTGTTTATCCCTCCCAAGTCATCCTATCCTGTCACCATAATCCTGATGTAATATATTAAAAGAATATAAATATGATAAATCCAAGACATGTTGACAATACACGTCATGACATTTTTTTTGATGACTTTACATGTTATTCCTGTATGGTTCCTTTTTTTAATTGTCACATTATTTCCTCCTCCTCCTGTTCTTCCTTGTGTGTGTCTCGTGTACACATGGCTCCTCTTGCCGAGAGAGAATAATGACACATGCCCAAAATGGTCTCAGAAATTTTTTTGTAACGATTTCTTGAGATTTTATATTAAATATGAGCTCCAAAAAAAATATAAATTTTAAAGAGAGATAGATAAAAGAAGTTATTGGGGCATGAGTGTTTGTAATAATTCCAGAGTTGCTCAATTTGTACACTCTCCGTGTAAACATTGGCTCTCTACTTTTCTACAGTATTTTTCTGGGTGACGGGACTTTTTTGCCTCGTGTTTTTTTTGTGAGTTTAAAATTACGACTTTTCGTTTGTAAGCGAAACTAAAAATATATATAAAATAAATAAAACAATTTTGTGTTATATTCACTTTACAGTAATAATAAATAAGAAACAATTGAAGATACATTTTTTTGAATGCAATGTGTTTTGCCTTGTGAATGGAGTCGTCCTCACTTATTTTCATGATTTTCCCCCCATTGGATTTGTGTGTTAGTATGTTCATTTTACTTGCTTAATTGAAGTAGAAGAACACAGAATGGAGAAGGCCACATGTTTAGTAAAGAAATATTGTAGAATAAATTAACGCACGCGTTTGGAACTGTTTTTTTACTGGGGTAATGTGTTTATTAGAGTAATTTCATTTTTACACATGGAGTTCATGCATATTATATATAATCTACAAATGTATGTAATAATAAACAGTATGATGATAGGACTAAATTTTTATACTGTAGTACCTATACTTACATAATATATATATACTTTTTAAGACGTTATTTTGATCATGTCGCCTAATACATTCAGATTATATATATGATGTAGTTTTTATAACTGTATTTACTCCCAATCATACCACACATCCACACCAAGTACTGACTATGAGACTTTTTTGAAACCTGTATATTTAGATGAATCGACTTGATAAAATTTTAATACGTATATATTTGAGGATTTCTATACAGTATGTATATATTATACTTAATATTTTGGAAAACACTTGAGAACTAAACTTGAATTTTATTATGTACATAGCTATATATAATACGGTATCATTCTTACTTACTATTAGTAGAATAAAGAGTATGTAGTAAACATTTTTTTAATTGTAAATTTCAAATCTTTATAATATACTCTTCAAAATCTTGTATGAGAATATTAATTAATAACGACTTGGAAATTTACCACCCACTCTTTCATTCTTTATTTTTTCCTGTCATTAACATTTCAGAGAAAAAGAAACATTAAAATTGACGAAAAGCTGTCCAGATTTCTCTCAATCAAACCTTATCTTTAGTACAGTACTATTATATAGAGTCTAAGACTATTATACTGTATAGTCACTACTTAAACTCATACTCTGCCTTTGAGAATGAAAATCATAAAATACAAACGTTGATTGAGAACAAAGGAAAAGCATAATACTTAATGTTATAGCTGTATTCTTACATCCGAGTCACACTATCACACACGCACACACAACCTCATGGCAAAAATTTGTTTTGCATTTTTTAAAAGATTGACAGTTTCCTTTGCTCATTCACCTCTTTCTTTAACTTCTGTTTGGGGCACTATAAAAAATGTACAGAAAAACGTGTGACGACCACCTTACAATTTAATATTTTTTTGGTGAAGTTGACTATATTAATGTATGTGCTAGTATATTTCGTTACATATTTTTTTGGAATTTCTCCCTCCTCTTCCTATATTTAGTATCATTCTCATTTTAATTTTTCGCACAGCAATTTGACAATTAATGACACTCGGCACAAACAATAATTAAGTTATAACTTCTAGTAAATCTTTCTACGACGCTAGTGTAGTGCAATATTTGGCAATCGCAGTTTAAAGCAGCAATACACATGTAAGTAGTTAGTAGACTATTTATGCATATTTAGTTATCATTTTTCGACGACGACAAGTTAACTTTGTGTGTGAGTGTGTGTGTGGAATTTGGTAATTGAATGTGTATTGCAAATATCTTTTTGTTGTGACAAAGCGATCAAATTTTGGCATCGTGTATTAGTATCTTTTAAAATTGACAATTGAGAATGCTGAATTGCGATTTAATGAATTTTCAATTGGAATGTCCGTTTTTTCAATATTTTTGTCGTATCCATGAAATCCGGGTAACAAGAAGGGGATGGATGACTAGGGGAAAGTTGAAGAAAATTTTAAATAGGAATGTATTCAGTCTTGAGCAATTTTGGCCTGTGTATATTTATTGTTTGAATTTGTATGTGGGTGTTCCATTCCAAACTGCTATACTTGATTGATGAGGGGAAGGGACAATTTTCATTCAATCTGTCAAATTATGAGAATCATTAAAAATTATCATCTGATTTAATTTGACTATTCATAAAAAGTTTCATATTGTAAAATATCTTACTCGGTGAATGAGAAGTGGAAGAAAAATTTACAATTAAATTTGTTGTTTGGGAAGAAGGGATGGGGAAGGGCAGCTCAAGACTCTCAAGGATTAAAATGGAAAGTAGTCAAGAAGGTAATTGGGTTCACAACGGCTAATTGAAGGATGATTCCCAAGCATGCAAGGAATGTAATTGTGATTGAATCATGGTCTATGCTCTGTATTCCTCCATTAGTTGAACGGCTATCTCGTAGGGCCATTGAACCTACACAGATAAAAAATAGGTTATCAATTTCTTGAACAAATATAGTTTTTAACAAAAATAACTGTTGTAAACTGACCAGGTTCATAGACAGCCGTTTTTCTCCGAACATAATTTGCTTGAGGAATGAGAAGCTCACACTCAAACAGATTTGAAAATGACAAATTAGCATTCTCAATCGTCTTGTAAGCTTTCACATTGTAACTATGAGTTTCTTCATTGAACTCAACGTCCACCACTGGATTTTCAACTCTACAAAAAGGAAGAAAAAAAATTAATAATTTCATATTTGAAGAAAATGTGTAGAATAAAATGTTGGGGAAAATTAATTGCCTTTCATTAACTGACCCGTCATCATAAATTTCAATCAAAATTGAGAACCCAACTGTCTCGTCCTAGACAATAGCTCTAGTCCTAATAATAAAATATAATGACCGTCTCTCTTTCTCTCTCTCACAGACACACACACACCCAGAACGAGACAGCCTCTCTGAAGCTGGATATTGCAATTCAATTAGACTTTATTGTATATTGTCTTTTAATTAAACGTAGACTTTCTCTAAAACTTGAATCCCATTACATACATGTATGTATATAGGGTAAAGTTATCCTTGAGTCCCCTCAACCCAAGACCCAAAGTAATAGAGGATCATTTAAACTAATTACGCTAGTTTACTTTTGGAGAAAACACTAAAAACTATGTTTCGTCCCCTCCTCTCTCTCTCTCTCTCTCTGCTCTCATATAATAATATGAAATATGAACGACTGAACGGACTGACGAAATGTCATAAAATAAAGTTTATGAACCTCATCCTCTCCGTCCATAACATAATAACATATGCGAATGCATACGAGAAGAGGGAGGACGAGGAGGGGAAGAATGAGAACTTTGTACTGAAATCCTATGTTACACTCTCGTTCTTGTGCTTGTCTTGCCTCGAGTCTCTACTACTATGACTGCATGTATGTTATGTAGAGATAGAGAGAGTGACTGATAAAATCAAAGTTGGAAAGAAAATATAAAGTTGTCGACTACGGGGCTGACTGCTGATGGCTAGGAAAAATAAAAAGAGACGAGTATATCTAGTCTCACAAGGAGAGAGAGAGAAAGCAAAGTAATTTTCTTCTTCTTTTGGTGACAGCCTTTACAAGGCATGGACTTTCTCTCTCTCTATCTTCGTCCTTTCTTTTCCTTTCATTCTTGTCTCTCTTTGACTATGAGTCCTCCTCATTTTTATTACTCTCTTCATCATGGATTCAATATTGCCAGGGTCGTGAATGGGGGCTTGAGATTGACAGTTGACATTTATTTATTTTTAGCAAAATCCTTCACCGTCCTACCATATCCTATCCGACATCCACTTGTTCTTCCCCTCCTCTTCCTCCTCCTCCAGAAACATGTACACCACACAGAATGTGTATAATGTATCAAGCTGTGGAGAGAGAGAGTCCCATTCAACATTTTCAAGTGGGGGTGTCCAAAAACCCAAAAACCAAGACGTCAAGCTCTTATGAATTCTTCCCCACTCTTATCCTCCTCCTCTCCCTCCACTGCACTGGGTGTCTTCTTCATATGCTTAAGATTCTGTTTCCGGAAAATAAATGCTTCCCCTCCTCCTTTATCTGTTGCCATTGTCCCTGTCCCTCCATTCTATTCTAGCTTTCCACTCATCTCGACGTTCATTTGCCTCTTTTATATTTTCTAATTATTATACAACTTCCTTCACTTCTCTCCCTCCCTTCTCCGCTATTGTCTTGTCCATATTGTTCTTTGATCTTTCAACTTCATTCCTCTTCCTTCCGAAACATTATTATGTATTGTAGACATTGGAGACAAGGAAGGAAGAGGGTCACAAATTAACATACAACGTACATATTCAAATAGAGTGTAGAATATTGAAGCATTTAAAATAAAAAAATTGTTGTCTAAACTTAAATTACGATCCGACTTTCAATATTTTCATCCCTGGATTTCTTTTTCTCATTAGTTTACACTGAATTAATTCCAGTTGTAAATGTTTTAACAAAATAAGAAAGGAAAACTGACAGGAGAATTTCTAACTACTTTCTGCATTTTAAAAAAACAAGATGGATGAAGACTTACTCATGCTCTTTGTTCTCTCCTTGGTACAAGACAATCTTAGGCTCAGGATACATCCCGCTTGCCCAACATGTCACGTTGATGACCTGAAAGATTAATATTTGATTAGTCAATTATCACAGTTTTGGAACCTTAACAAAATGACTAGTAATTTTTTTTAGAAATTTTAGACACATCACATTTGATGTAATTTAGTTTGTAAAAACATTTACATTTTGTACCTGTGCCTCTTTTCCTATTTGACGTGAACTTTGATGAACTTTGATCCCCATATCCTTCTCTGGAGCTGAAAATACAAAAAAAAGAGAAAATATAATATTCAGTAATTAAAGGAGCTCATCATAATGATCCGTTAAATTTCTGTTGTAAAGTTAAGTAGTGTTTAAAGATGGTAACTGTTGTGTATATGTGTATGACTGTATTTATAATTTTGGCCATTTTTGGGGTTGTACACTACATATAGAATTTTCCATGTGAGACTAGACAAGACGACTTAATCCATCTTCAAAGGGTTTTAATCTTCATACTCTAAACTTTTCCGTTTTTCTTTATCCTTTGTCTTCTTCTTCTTGTTGGCTAATTAGCATTACTTTTGACACAGTTTCCCGACAACCCGTCTCTTCCTCATCCTTGTTCTTGTTGTTGTTAATCCATGCTTTTTGAGCTCAGCCCCTTGTGTGCATGAAGAGTGAAATTGTCTTCATTTCACCCACTTCCGCCTTCTCATTTACTTTTTACCTGCATCTATTCCTCCCACTCCTTTTCTCATATCTTAAAGTCTGGAGATAGGAAGGAGGATGAAGGCCGTGTGTGTGAGGTACTCATCGAGGAAATCCTTTTATTCCTTCTCTCCCAATGATCTTTTCTTACACAGAGAGAGAGAGAGAGAAGAGAAAGCAGATGATGATGGTACAGGAAGATAAACGGAAGAAGAGTTATACTCCTTTTCTCAACCTTGCACTCTACAGTACAAAACATGGGGGATGTTCTAAAGAAAGATTATTTTACGTTTCACTTTCCTCCATTTCTTATAACTTTCTCTTTTTCTCTCTTTCTCCTCCTGTCTTCTAATAGTCTGAAATGTACAATAGTTTTCAGCCCTATAGAAAGGACAATATAGTGTCGTCGTCCACGGGAAATTTAATGAATTCAATGCTATACTACTATACATCAATGTGTACAGCAATAGAAGAGAGAAAGCATTTCACATTTATTTGTATGGATGCCATTCCAACAAGAAATTACATCAACATGAGTGAGACACTGAGGAACTGGAAATTGTGAAATACATACATACCTTTAAAGAGAGAGAGAAAGTGTGTGTGTGTGTAGGAGAAATGAATGTGTGTAATATGCATAAATGGGAGAGAGAAAGATAGACGATAGTTGAAGATGGGAGGAGGGAGGAGGAAGAGCAGTTAGAAATTTATAAAGAAACAAATTAGTCAAAGGAAGTCAAGAGATGGTATTAACACAGGGAGGAGTAAAACCACATGCATGGAGTCAGTTGGAACAAGTGTAAGTGTGTGGGTCCTCCACACCACCACATATAATTAATATGCATATCCATCTGTATAATATGAGAACACACACACACCCACACCCACAGAGTACCTTCATCATCTTCCTCGGCCACCTCCTCCTCCTCCTCTCTCTTTCTCTGTCACAAATGCAATTAATTAGGCGGAGAAGCAAAAAACAAGTCGCTTGTCAAACTTTCTTAATTCCTTAATTGTCAACCGTAAGACAGACACACACACACACATGCGTACACAGCATGAGATGCCTTTTCTCTTCTTCTATTACTTTCTTAAGGAAGAGGCCACTGTGGTACTTTGGAGTATTTAAGTATACAGGTCCATAATTTAGTACAGTTTCATTTACCATTGCGCCACTGACCGAAACCAATTTTTTCGGACTTGTCGGGGTCCAACTAGACTAAAAGACCCGACGGCTCCTCCAGGAAACCCAATTTGGCTTCAGGAAAATTTTTTAGTCATTATTTTTATGGTTTTTTTTGTAAAAAAAAAAAATTTTTTCTTTCGGTCTTTCGTGGTCCCTACACTACTCAGAGACCTCAATTAACCATTTTAAACGTGTTTCTAATGTCCCAAAGTAATTTAAAAGTGAATATTCGGTCACCCAAAATTTTATAAATTTTGGTAGTATCTCGTAGTTGCGTGTGAAAATTGAGTTTCGGAGAGTTTTTTAGCTTGAGTAAAGTCTCCTTGGTCTTCAAAATTATTTACAGGTCACCTACACTCTCCGACATTCGATTTCGGTCGGTAGCAATGGGTAAATGATTTTCTAAAATTCATGGATCTGTGTAATATTTTCTCTGCGGACGAGTGGAACGAAGTTCCGCTTTTAATACTTTATTATTAAATGAATAATATTGACGTAAATTGAGTTTGCTCTGCGGACGAGTGGGACGGAAGTCCCGCTTGTTTTAAAAAAATATTTTTTGAACCATTACGAGAAATCTGGAGCATTCGAACACAAACACACACGCACCCACACACGTACATAGGACATGTATGTTGGACCAAAAGATTAAGTTATTTATTCACTACACCTGGAACAACCTGGAACAGTAATTATAATTACTTGAAAGAGAAAGTTGTTATTGTGAATTTTATTTGAGAATATCAAATAAATTCCAAAAATTGTGTGGGGGTAGATCAGAATCAAATTTTTGAGGTGGGTAGAATGAAGAGAGGGTGAGAGGGAACCCCATCAAGTCAAGCTGAGTCAAGGTTATTTTTTTGCAATGAGGCTAGGACACACATACATCTAGTGTTACTAATGTACATAAATATGTGTTTCTCATTTTCTCATGGAAATGGAAAATGTAACTTATTGTGGGGGGAGGGGATAGGAAGAGAAGGCCACACAGTAGCAATAAATTGGCTCAATGGACTTTCCAGAATTAAATTTTAAGACTCCAGCCTTATACACCGTTCATATTTTACCCATGAAATAAATAAAGTTTTGTTCTCTCTTTCTCTCTCTCTACATGTGTGCCTTCGCATTCTCCTTCTCTCTGACCTTTTCCCATCCTCCTATTCCTCTATCCTCCTCTTGTTCCTATTCCTTAAATTCTCCAATTTTGTCCTGAGAAGTAACTGCTTGACTGGCTCCAACTTTCCCTTCCCCCATCTCTCCTCAACAGTGGAGAGAGTGAGAGTGGAGAAGAACATACATTATTATATAATTCAGTGAAAAATTAAAGGAAGAAAAGGTTTTTGGATTTTCTATTTTGTTTTCCTATTTCTCCATCTCGTTCATCCCCTCGTCAAAGCCGAAGCTGAGGAGTAGAGTAGAACTAAAACCAATTGCTTTGCATAATAACAATATGAATCGAGATGCATGTTGAGGAAGAGGAGGAGGAGGAGGTGGAGGAAAAGAAGAAGAAAGTTCTCAACTTTCTCCCTTCCCATTGTAACAATTAATAGTAGTAGGCAATAGCTCACAGCTGTGGGAACTTGAACTGGAAATCATTTCAATTCAATTCTAATATGTTTCCACATCTTCCCAACAATGTTCATGAGTCTCCCCAACTCTTCTCTTCTCTACCTCCTCTCATCTCCAATCTACTCTTCTACTCTACAAGGAAACCCAAAATCCCAGTCAAGTCTAACTCTCCAAAGTCATCCCTCCGTCCGAGTCGAGTCTAGTCAAAAAACTTTTCTCTCTATTTTTTTTACTTTCTCTCTCTCTCTCTCAAATTCATTTACATTAACATTTCTCTCTCAATCTTTCCCAAAATCCAACAGAAATACTCTAACAGTCATCTAAATCATCTCTTAGTCTTATATACCCTTCTTTTTCTACTCAAAACAATCCCTTACATAAATAGAGAGGATGGGAGGAGGGAGGGAAAAAAATTCTCCAATTAAAATATTCCACATCCTCTTCCTCTCTTTCTCCTTCCTCTGTTTGTATTCGCAGAGACACATTTTTGTGGCCTTCATCTTGGAAAAAAAGACAATGTTATTTTTCATGATGTTAAATAACATGCTAACCATATATGTACATGTATGAAGAAGCTGTCATATAAATGCATATATGTCAAATCCTTGAATGTACATAGAGACGTAAGTAAGAGATGATAAATGTATTTTTTCTTATCACACGAAAAATATTTCTTTGACTTGTTATTTTTCCACAAGGCTTTTAATCTGGAGTCGTCAAAAAAGTTGAAAAAGAGAGAGCGAGAGCGAAGGGGAACGGAAGAGGAAGAGGGAAAAAGTGAGGAATTGAAGATTGAAGAAAATGAAGAAAGTGGGAGAGAGAGCGGATCTCCGGCTTCCCTCCCTCCTCCTCTCTCAGAACAATTAAGTGAGGCCGGAAGGGAAGAGTGGCCTTTAGAGAATATTATGTAATATACACGTATGTATGAGGATGAAAAGAGGATGGTCATGTTGAATGTTGGTGGGTACATAATACTTATTGCCTAATGTACAAGTTGAGCTGACGATCCTTGACAGTGACACAAGGGAGTGTCTTTTTGGTTGGTGCTAATGCTCCTCATTCTTCCCCTACTCTATCATTCCCATCTCCAGCCAGGACTTTGTTCTCTCCTCCTCTCTTCTTACTCTGCAGTAAAAAAGGAGGAGGGAGGGAGGGAGGTGGAGATAGAGATGAAGAAAAAGGCAACAAATTACGAAGATTTAACTTAGTCAAGCGAACTCATTGACACGGATGAAAAACTAAATGGAATTTGATTGACGGAAGTGGAGACTCGTCAAATGATACACGCGCACACACACCGTACACACACGCATAGAGAGATGGAAGTAGGGAGGGAGAAAAAACAAAAGATATTCTACCCCACCTCATCCCTCCGAACTTTTCCATATCTCAACTGAGTTCCCACTTGATATAATTTATTTTCCCCTCATTCTTCCATTTTTACTCTCCATCTCTCTCTCCATATGGACTTGTGCTTTCTCTGTCTCTCTATTTGACTGGTTGTGTGTGTGTGTCTGTGTGTGTGGTGGATGAAGACCAGGCCTCTACACTGCTGGGAAGTTTTTTAGGTTGGCTCACGTATTATAAATTATATTAGATATGGTATAAAGGATGAGTAGTCAAGAGGGAGGATATTAAATCATTATTTCTTATTTCAACTTGACGTCATTTTATGTACCTTCACTTTCCACTTGACCAGCAAAACTATTTCCTTTGTTTTTCTTCTTCACCTTCTTCTCTCATCCTCCTACATATCTCTATCTCTTCTCATCCTCCTTCCTTTTCTTTTTCTTCCTTCAAAAAAATGTAGGGAAAGTATAGACAGAGATAAGGTGAAAATCAATAGAGACACAACAGGCAGGCAGGCACACACACACAACGGCAGATAGAGAGCCAATTCTTTTCTTAATCTTTTCAATTGAGACAAATGTGCGTAAATACTGTAAATACATACTTGAGGCTCTTGGTCTCCTTCCTTTTCCTTGGTCCAGGACACCAGGGAGTCTTAGACTAGGAAACATACGGAGTCTCTACTCCAGTACTACAGGGATACCAAGAATTACCAGATCATAAGGAATACGTATGTACAGAGAGGGAGAGAGAGAAATATGAAGTACGAATTGGAAGATGGGAATGGACAAAAAAATTATATAAAAATTCTTATTTCTTTCTCTCTCTCTCTCTTCATACTTACTTCCTTCCTCAACTTTTTTTATTTCTTTATTTCTCTTCTTCATAATACTTTCTTTTGTTTTCTCCCTTCCGCCTTTCTCCCTGTCCCTAGTTGACGTCATCCTAGTGGCTGGGAAATGAGAGAATTTTTGTTGAACATAAAACCAAGGATAATGTGTCTCTCTATATGCTGTACACAGTACAGCTTCCCTAAGATTCTTACGCATTGTTGTTAAACCTTTCACATCATGTGTCTCCGTGCTGTGTAGTGTGTGCGTGTGCGTCTTGTGTTCACTGAGAAGGATATAACGTCTTCTTTGCACCAAAGGAAAAAGAGAGAGGAAGAAAAACTTTGCTTTGCCTTTGATGTCAAGTTAAATAAACTCTTGTGGAATTGTAAATACCTTCACATCTTCCGACAATATGCTACCTCCTTCCACATTACAAGGTGATACTCTCTTTCTACACACACACACACATCCTTATGGAAAAAGGATCAGCTCTCTGCCTCTCTCCTTTTTGCAAAAATAGGATCCATGCGTAACCATGAACTACAGACACGAGTTTACAAAATGCAGGGTTTTCGACGACAAATTTGGTGTGTGTGTGTGTGGCTGGGAAGTGGAGAAGAAAGAGGGAAAGAGAGAACATAAATTCAAATTCAAAAAGTAAATTCTCTACTTTGTACTTATTAGCTTTCTCTGTGAACGGAGGAGGATGAAGGAGGGGGGATATGAAAGGTAAAAAAATGAGAAAGTTAAGGCACACTCAATTTTTTCCCTTTCTCTCTCTTTCTTACACACACACGCCCAAACACATCCTACTTATGCACAAGGTGAAGAGGAAGATATGAGAGTAGAGGAAAGAAGGAATGAGCATAAATACTGACAATGAATAAATACATGGATATGGGAAACTGTTCAAGTCACAACTTATGGAGGATGTCTAAACCTACAAAAGAAAATCAAGATGCAAGAGGCACACACACACGTGTGTATACATTGAGCTGAATGGGAGAAAAGGCAGGTTTTTCCTTTCTTTTATACTGCAAGACACGAGACTCACTCAATGTGGAACCTTTGTGAAAGCCACATGAAGAAGAAGAAGAAATAGAGACAAGTACATTCATCCTCCTTTTACTCACACGAGATACAAAAGACAGTAGAGCAAGTAGTGAAAGTACCGTAGTCACTACAATAAAGTCTGGCTTATTTCAAAAATTGTCTCTAGTTATTTTTTTTACAAAATGAGTGTCAAAAAATTTGCTAATAGTAAAATTGTAATTTTCGTCGTCAGGAGAAGATACTAGCAAGTTAATCTTTTATGCAGTAAAACCTACAAACCTCCTATAAAAAATTCTAACTAGTACGGATTCAATTGCCACTGTTACGGTACGATGTGTGTTTTCTCCTCTGCTCCACATTTCACCATCTCTCCACCTCTTCTAAATAGCCAAACTGCTTTTACTTTTCCCCTCACCATGGCTGGCCGTGTGTGTGAGTGTACAGGCAAAAGCAAGGATACACAAGTATAAGAATGGTTCATAAAGATGTAGAGACAAGGTTTTTCCAGTTTGTATTTACGTGTTGAACCATATCCTCAAGACGAGGGAAAGGAGAAGGTGACTGCTACTCTTCCTTCTGGTCGGTCGTCGTTAGTGTGAAACTCGATCTCTCTATTCCCTTCATATCTTTCTGCTCAACCATAACACACACCCTCCCCCACCACACAAAGACACAAAGAGGAGAAGATAGAGGACGGCCAAACATGTACTCTGACTGTGTGTCTGTGTGTGTGTGTACAAAAGGAGAAGGCGGAGGATGGGCATGACTTGGTATCAAATGTAATTTAGTCTGCACTGAATTTTCTTACCAAGGAATTTTCCCTCGGTCGTGGTCTTCCGCTTTTTTCTTATTTCTTTCTCTCTCTCTCCCACTTTACCCACAACCCTCTGTTTTGTATGTTGGAGAATCCTTGTCAAAGATGAGTTGGATTTTTCTGCAGCTGTGTCAGTTTGACTGTGTGTGTGTCTATGTGTTTTGAACATGGAGATAGAAGATTCCTTTGTGAACTCCGTCCGACTCACATTCTTCCCTAGTGACCACAGTGAGTGACCAAAAAGAATTTCTACAGCTACAGTTTCATTGCATTCCCCTCCCCCCCACTCACACACACACACTCTCTCTCTCTCTCTCTCTTTCTATCCTTCTATCTTTCTCGGCACAAGACACGGAGGAACATCACGAGCCACACACACACACCTTCACCTTATAAACTTTGGCCTTTTTCCCCCTCCTTGTTTTTAGTTACTTTTCTTACCTTATTTACACGTTTAGGTTGCCCTATTAGCTCCCTCCCATCTTCCCCCTCCTCTTCTCCTCCCTTTTTGTCTATACATGTATGAACACTTTCTCCACCACACACACACACACACAAAGGGAAAGAGAGTGAAACTGACTATGCAATTTATTGTGAGTTTACGCTTAGCCTCACACAATCTCATATCTCAGCACTGCATTCTCACTGCAGGACATCCATGCTGTAGCGTGTAAATGTACACAATCCACACACACGTATGTATACACACAGCAAGAATTTATCCAATGGCAAGTGACCGTCGGAACTTTTTTCCTCCCTCTCTCCACCCTGAGCACACACATTAAGGAGAGGGGGAGGGAGAGAGAGAGGTGGTGAGTGAAAACCAAAAACCAATTTTCATTCCTTAATTTAATACAAGTCCCTTGACTTTGACTTGATTTCATTTGAGCACCAATGTGCCATCCCCACCACCAGAACCACCAACTTTTTTTCTTCATTCTCCTGTGGGCGGCTGGCTCATGTCCCAACAGTGACCCGTCCAAACGCCTCTTCACCACACATACACATACGAGAGTACACCCACACACATTCTCCTCTCATCCACATTAAATGTGTAACAGGAGGGAGTTAGGCCTTATTTCCCTACCCCATAAATCACGAGCCTCTCAAATGATTTTCTCGGGGAGAAAGAGGAGCAACATGCAAAAGAAAAAAAGTTTTCTTTTGGCAACTACATCATTTTCTCTCTTTTCTCTTTCTCCCTCTCTCTCAGAGAAAGTCTCTGCCGTACTGACTCAATTAAATCACAGTCGTCTAATACAATCGAGCAGATAACTTTATTTAACATTGCTTTACCATCAGTTGCTTCTACTTACAGTATTATTATATTAGTAGTCTTTATTGTAATCGCAGGAGACGGGAGCAAAAGAATTTAGTTGCACAGGGAGTTCGAGGCCTTCGTCATAATACAAAAATGGCTTGAATGCTTCAAAGCTTCAAAGTGTCATAACTTTCTCCGACAATTTTTCCAAAAGTTGTACTGTTGAACAAATCTCTTTTTTAAAAAATTCATTTTAAAATCTAGCTCAACTCTTGAGGTGGAGAAAATTAATTGACATGAAAAATGGGGACACTTATACATAATTTTTATACACCCACATAAATTTCCCTTACTACATTATGCAATAATCCACATTCTCCCTACCCACCCACATTCACCGAACAAGTTGCTGACTTTCCATCTTTCTCCACCTCCCAAGTTCACTTTCACTCGTCCACTCCTCGCCTTCAGGCCATTGAGTAGGACGATAGCCCCATTTTCCCGATTTTTCCATGTGGAGAAGAAATGATATCGAAATTGTTTGGAATATACATATATTCGATTGCATGTCTTGTCTCTCTCTTTCTCCTTCACTCTCTGTCTTTCTGTATTTGCAGATGAATGTAGAGACCCCCACGAAGGTGGTGTTCCACAAAATTTTTTTATATTCTGTCCGTGCTTCCGTGGATCCTGTTCTGATCGTACTGATTTAATAAAATAGAAAGCTCCCTTCTCCTCTCACCTTTTCCCCCGCCACTTCTAGGAGAAAGAGAGAAAGGTGCCTGAGGTGCCCGTCAAAAATCGGAGACCCAAAATATGTGTTAAAATATCAAAGACCCTCTGAACATACACACACAGACGCAATTGACTGAGACTACATATGATAATATATTTATATCAGCCTACGTGTTAGGAGAAAGTTCACTCTTTTACTTTTTAATGGAGGCTCTGTGGAGGAGGAGGATGCAAGTCGACGGGACACACCACACACGACAGAGAACGAGGAGGAGGAGGAATACCACACAAGACAGTCGGTTTTCACACGGTGGGTGGGCGGAAAATTGAAGAAAAATGTCCTCACCAAGTCAGTCAACTCGTATGACTGTCAATGTGCTTCGCTGATAAGGAGGGGGTTGTGTACTCACGTCTGGCTTGGTTTGTGTTGGTGGCTGTATTACTAGAATTTAAGTGAAAGCCTTTTAAGAAAAATTAATATTTAACTGGCTTTCTCTCTCTCCCTTTTTTTATCATCGTTTCCCGTGATCCTTAAAAACCTCCAGACACTCCATACACGTCATCTTTTCCATAGTAGGGACCTACAGTTTTACTTTCCGTGGTGGCACACTTTCACTCCTTTCACTCCTCTCTCCATTTGCCACGACTCAGAAATATGCTGTGCATACATGTGTGTGTAATATGCTAAACATTGGATCCAGAGGAAAGGAATACGAGTGAGGATTTTTTTCTCTCTCTCATTCTCCGCCATTTTTTTTATTCCTCAGCTTTTGGTTATTAAAGAAATATATTATAGGACTTAAGTTCTCCGCTATCCATCCCCAATTTTTCTGTGTATATAATTTTTTATGTTGGCGTCAACGTTTTCTCTCTCTCGTATTCATCGTCACTGGTTATATAGATATACACACACACCATGAATTTATACATCTGTTGAAGCGAAAAAATATATTTATGATAATTTTTAAACGGAGACCAACCAAGGTATACTAATGTAGACACACGGAAGCACATGAGGAGCTCCAGCTCCTTACGATATTGATATGACTTTGTATAGAAAATATAGTTGAGCTTTCCCCTGAGTAATATGTGAGGATGGTGGTGAAAAATTTGGATTCTGCTTACGAATTTCGGCTTTTCAGCTTCTCTCTTTTTTTCTCCAGTCTCTCTTTACTCTCCCTCCACACACACATACACTTTTGTGAGTCCCCAATACACAAGTGGAAGGAGACGGAATTGGAGCTCCTTCCTTGCTGCTGTGTGTGTGTGCTATAGGTTTCGATTAGAAATTGTTTATAAGATGAAGGGAAAAGGAAAAGTGGAGGAAATATGAGGACACTGTGAAAGTCATTGCTTGCTAAGCTTTCCTCCCCGTAATTTATGGATGAGTTGGTCTTTCAAGTGGATTTTACTGCTCTGTTTAATGCCAAGTACCTTGGTCTTGGCGGTTCTCTTTCTCTCTCTCTCTCTCTCACTCTCTCTCTCTCCGCCTCCTCCCCCGGCTTTCATTCAGTGTTTCTCTGGAAGTCTGACGGCGAAAGCAAAAGCCAAGAGAGAAAGAGAGAGGCCCCCTCTCCTTCTTTTGCCTCTCTTTAGAAATCGGCACGTCACACGCATTTAAATGAACCCACTTAAAAAATGTCGCCGGAATGAAAGTGAAAAAGGACAGAAGGATGGAGTGTTGAGGAGGAAGAGGAGGGAGCGACAACGAGACAAGAAATATACTTGCAACCTTCAACACAATTTTTTTTTACCCCATTTTCCCAGTCACCCAACCTAAGATACAAGAGAATAGAATAGACGATGCTCTCTTTCTTTCTCTCTCGTATTTTTAAAGTTGGACTAGTACTGCTCAGTGTGTGTGTGTTTGCTTGTGTGTGGATGTGTGTGTTAATGCTAAGGATGTTGGTGAGTTTGTTCATAAAAAGGCTGGAGAAAGTAAAATGGGAAAGTACCCCCATCAGCATATACAGTGTGTGTGTGCTCCTCTCCTATATATTACAGACACACACACACTGCACATTTTTAGGGAAGTGTGGATGTTTAGTATGGATGCAAACAAGCAGAGTTGAAAGCAATGTGTGTTTGTGTGTGGAGTGTGATGGTATGACATGGCCAAGCCCAAGCCCATCCTATACTCTCCTTGTCAACATTCTCATCCCTCGTCAATATCATGGAGAGAGTAAGCAGCCTTAACACAATTTTATGTTACGACGACCATGAGCTTGGCATATTTTTTTGAGGGGAAAAAAGACTTTCATCTCCCTCGCTGTATCCCTAGCCAGGCCTCCACACACACACACATACTTTACATGTCCCCTCATCTCTCCTTGCTCTGACTTTATAGGTCTCCCTGACATTGACATTAAGTGTAGCACTTCGAGAAGGGGAAAAAAATGTGTGTACAAAAAGTCAATATAGTCGCTTTCCTACATGGTTTAGTGCAGAAGCCTCCACGATGTGTGCATGTGTGTGTGTGTGTGGATGGAGGGATAAGGAGGAGAAGCCTAATAGAAAAGTTTATGCTAATGCTACAAAGTGAAAGTTAAACTGGTCTTTGGACTTGTTTTTCTCTCTTCTTGTCTTCAATCCTCTCTTGTACTTCTCCCTCTCTTCTCTCTCTCTCTGTTTCCACATACCTACGTTCAGCAAAATGTACGTGTGTGTGTGTTTACACCGTCTTTGAGAGATAGGAGAGAGAGAGAGAGACTTTTAGTTTAAGTCTTGTTTTAACTGCTTTACATGATGTTGAAATGTAAAGTCCTGGAATTTAGTTTTTCTTCATCTTCTTTTGACGAATATCCTCTCGCTTGAGCAGCATCTTCTTTTTCCTTGTAGTCGGATTATGACTCTGTATTTATTTATGTTTGCTTGTGTGTTTGTATGGGATAAATTAGGAAAAAATAGTGAAAGTAGTTTTCAGAATTTAGTCTTACCGTAGACAATCATGGTAGCTTTTTTGACGGCCTCTGCTTTGAAAGTGGACACTGTACACAAATACTCTCCTGTCAATTCCACGGAGGGTCGAAGAATTCGCAGTGCACGGTACATTTTGTAGTCGTCCTGTGAAGCTCTGTAACTGTAAGGACGTGAGGGAAGAGAAAAAAAGGGAAATTTTCCCACTCATTTTAATATTGTGAACAAGAAACTGGCAAAAAGTTGGGTGAGGAAGCAGCACCAAAATACAAAATGTGTTTTTTTAAAATGAAAATTGTGACGAGGATGTGGACTCACCTTAAATCTACTTTGTCCCGAAGAACGCCTAAGGAACGCGGGATTTCATTGACTATCCACTGATAGACGTGTGTCTGGTAGGTATGCGAGTTATTGAAAAACCATTTGACCACCAATCCTTCCTTGCTGTCATCTGTAACTGGAATTTCAAAAAATAAAAGGAATGACATTTTTTCCTTAGTACACTTTGGAATGGCCTTTCAGTTTGTACCCTGAATTGAACGACAGTTTGAGATTTTAATTATTTTAAATTTGACAAAAGCAACTTTCGTAAAAATACAATACAAAATTTTATATGAATGGATATTAAAATGACTTACTCGAATAATCACAGTCGAGAATTACGTACTCCAGAGTTCCGTTCTTAATCAGGGGTGGAACACTCAAATTATTTATGTGTACTCCTCCATTTCCTCCATTCACTCCTGTAAATCACAAAGAATACAAAATATTTAGTAAAAAAAAATGTTCAATTACAAAAAAAAATGACAATGAGTCATCCTTACTAATTGTACAATAGAGAAAGGAGAAAAGGTCATAGGAGAAAGCAAAGGGACTCATTTTTGTATCGAGTTAATCTGTCATTTCAATTGTCAAGAAATTTGATTCAAAAACAAGCGAGTGAGAGAGAGTGTGTGTGTTCAACTTATTTTTGATGTCAACTTTTGATTGTCAACCATTATAGGCTGTATTTTCTCATCATTGATTCTGACAGCGTGCGAGACGGACACAAAGAAAGGAGAAAGGTTATGAGCATCTCTTTTTTCCCTTTAGTGTCAATAGGATATGAGTCTACATGTATTTTTGTTACTTTTTCTTCTTTACACAGAATAATATTATTGATGATGGTCACATGGTCCTTGTGGATTGACATTTTTCTCCCTTTACTTTCTAGATACTTTTGTCTATGATGGCATGATTCAAACATGCACATAAAAAATTTAAGACCCTCCCAACTTCCACTCATTCTAGTTATATGAAGTTGTACAATCTATACATTTCGTTGGATAGAAAAGGGGAGCAACAGACACACACACACACAAAGAAAGAGAGGAGTCATGTGATATGGCCGGAAGTACATAAAGAAAACTGACTGGGCTTTCTCTTTATGACATTTCACCATTTCTCCCTTTCCCCCTCCTCTCCCTTCCGATAACACAACTTTTTCTTATGTGATACTTCAAGTCATTCCAGTCACCCTATATTTTTCCATATCCCTTCGTCCTTTTCTTATTTTTCCTCAGGACTTCCCTCATGTCCCTATCTTTCACATATGGATGCATGTACGTTGGGGGTATTGTGTGCCGGGATGTAGTACGATCAGAGATATATCAATGATATCCTAGCACGATTACTCGTACAAGTTATCACTTGTTCCGTTCCCTCCCTCCTTTTCTCCCTCTCTGTATAGTATTTCTCTCTCTCTCTGATTCCACTGTGACATTTCAGCCTGAATCAAAGTTGACACAGTGGAAATCGCCCAATGGTTTCTCCATCCTCTGACTTTTCTTTTCACCCTCCGGTGAAAGTAGAAATTCAAAGTGAGGACGATCCCTCTTCTTTTTTTCTCGTCTGACCAACTCTCCACACTAAGCAGAAAAGTTTTGTGTCAAATTTCCCCCTCCAGAAATAACCAAAGACAAATTTTTCGGGAAGAGGGAGAAAAGTATAAAAAATTATTTTTCCAGAATATTCTTCCATCTCTCCATAATATCTCAAAATCTTTTCCAAAATTTTTCTTTGCTATTTTTTAAATCCAATTTACAAAAATGACCATTTTAAACTGGACAATTTTGACTTTGTACGAAACAAAAGAAAGTCAATCTCTACTTTTTAGAATGAGAACATTTTCAAATAATTTATCTATTCCGCATCCTTTGAATATCCCTAATCCCACATATTTTTTACAACACAATTTAATTGTGCAGATAATAGTAAAAAACACATTCTTTTTTAGCCGCCGCCTCACAATTTTCCCAGCAAAGAACCAAATCCTAGTTCATTTTACGTCTGTCCAAAAAGGAAATAAGGGGAGGACAGAGACAGTGACACAATATAGTAGTAATAATAATATTATAAAGTACACACAGCTCCTTGTATAAATGCCAGAAGACGATAAGAGCTCAGATTTTTATGTCTCTTTTATGATTCTCCCTTTGGACTGCTAACTGCTGTCTGTCAAAAAATTGAAGGCGAAAGTGTTAGTGTTGTCATATTCTCCTCCCTCATCCTCCCACCACTCTCTTATCTCCCTCCCTCCCTCTCTCTTCATATCCATTTGTCCACCCCTCCTTCCCTCCCTCTCCTCGGAAAACATAAATATTGTACACACTTGCATCCAGGAAAATGTGTTGGAATTCCAATCGTGAAATTGTGTGAAATAGAGAAACAGGGAGTTTTTATAAACAAAAATATTCTTCGTGATAAAAACTCTTTTAGTATCGCATCACATCTGCACATTGAACATTACACAGAGAGAGAGAGGAAGAGAAAGTGAGATAGAGTCATATGACTCTGTACAAAACACATAAGACAGAGGAAGAGAAAGTGAGCTTTATCAGAGGACGGGAAAACAGAGCCCATAACTGGAGAGGAATAAATGCTATAAAAGCTGAATGCGGAGCAATGGAGAGGAGGATGAGAGATGAAATGCTGGACCAGAAAGAGAAGTCTACACATTTAGCCAGTGTCAATTGAGTCTGGAGAAAGGGAGAGGAGGAGGAGGAGGAGGAGAAAAAGAGGCCTGGAGGGAAGTGGGGGTGGAGTAGTATATGAATGTATAGCTATACACATGTTATATTGCTGTATTACGAAGTATATAATAAGAAACTCAACTGATCTTATGGCCGAATGGTCTCAACTTGTCTAGCGTAAAAAAGCTGACCTAATGTGTAAGTGTACACATTCATCCAGAGCTATTTTTACACTCCACTCCCCCCCCCCCCCCCCCGTCCCCTCCATTACAGTACAGTGCAGTACAAATAAATATAGTCTCTCTTTCTCTCTGCTTTCTCTCTAGAATCAGATTTTCCCTCCTCCCCCCTCTCTCTTTCTTTGTCTCGACTGGGTTTTAAGGGAGATCGTCGTCCTCTCGATACAGTAGACTTTTTATTTGAAAAAATAAAAAAGTATTATTTTATTTCTTAAATTTACAATAAATGTCAGGGTTTCTCTCTTTCTCTTTTCGTGTATGGTGGCTAGACATTCACTTTTTTATCTCTCCAAGAGACTAGACTTTTATTTTTGTATTTGTGGGTGTACGACTCCTGTCCTTACTCCCCCATGTTTACAGTGCCACTACTTTCCCTACTTTCTCTTTCTGAAGACAAAGGGCGTTAATGCACATGCAATGAAATTCAGACCGAGTAAAAAGAGACAGAGACACTAGAGCACAAAAAACTACACTGGAGTATTTTCTTTTCTTGTTTTCTAAATTGTTAATTTTTTGTGGGTGTGTGTCTCAACTGTTGTGTGTCCTCCAATCCAATGTTTTTTCTACTATTCTTTTCTCTTCCCACACAAAAAATGTGGAGACACACAAACCCACACACACTTCCCTATACTTTTATACCTATAAGTAGTGTGGAACCATAAACCTTTTGGAAAGTGGGCTAGAGGATGAGTAGAAGAAAATGTGAATGCAAAAGAAAAAAGATTCCTTGAGGATCTTTTTTTTATTTTTGCAATTTACATCTTTTCCCTTTCTCCACATTGTCTACTTTACAAATGCATTGTGGATGTGTTGCATTTGTAGAGGGAAGGAGGGAAAAGAAAACATTTGGCCTCCTCCATGATTATTTCAGCTGTTGTTGTAAACTTTAAATTTTTATCTAAAAGCGACGACTAGAGGGATGGAAGATGTAGAAAGGAAATTCTCCATACACTTCCATCCACTACATTATTTATTTATATAATGGGTGATGAGCCAGAGAGAGAGAGAAAGGGTTAAAATAAGAACTAATATCAAATGGAAAAAGTTGTAAAAAGGGAATTAAATTCATGAGCTCATCTTGAGTACCAGCAAACTCTTCTCTCTACACATACATGAGTACGAGAATGGTTATTCTTGTATAACGTGTATGTAAGTAGGAAATGCAATTGTGTGTGTGTGTGTGCTTGCATAGTACATTTCCTTCTTCCTCTGCCGTCGATAAATGTGGCGTGATAATGGTGATAAGCATGAAATAAGGGCGGCTCTGGAGTGGCAAGAGTTGTATGTAAAGATAGCAAAAATTTACTTCAACATTCTACATTCCATGCCATGCGATGCGTGTGTGTGTGAGTGTGTAGTTATGCCTGTTTACTTTTACTCTTTACACTCACTCACACTGTACACTGTAGTACGCGCTTATTATTTCTGGAGAGCGAGGCACAAGCCAAAAGAAAGATTTTGAAGCTGATGATGACAGAGAGAGAGAGAGGAAAGTAATATGTAGAAAGTGGCACGTTCCATCTAATGCACTGCGGTACATGAACATAATAACCCTCGTTTTTTCCAGAAAATAGAAAATGTAATATAGCCGTGGACACATTGGCATAGCGATGAAGATCCACACACACACTGCCATTCCCTCCCCCCACACACACAGTATCATCATAAGGGATGTCTCCTTGGAAATTTCAGAGGCAGTCTAGACTATGTAGTGTGTGTGGACTTGACTTGGAAGCCTCGGAAAAGCCAAATAATGTACAAACAGAGTGAAAGTAGTGAGCACATTTATTACGGAATAACGAGCTTCGATTCTACATAAAGAACTCATAGGAGTGAGAGTGAGAGTGGAGTGAGGAGCGTGTATCATGGAATCACATGATGATCCCAAACCCCGGCCGTCCAACGATACTTTAATATGCAAATAAAAACAGGATTGCAGTTTACATTTCTTGTGTTAGTGTGTGGATGTGTGTGTGTGTGTGGATGAGGATAGTAAGTAGAGGATGGCCCATACTTCCCTGTTTCTGTTATGTTTTCAATTGCAGAGAGAAGAGGAGCTCAATATTCTAATAATGGGTTCCTTATTTCGTTCCGTCCCCTGCTCCATCACACAGTCGTTATAGTCAGGATATCACACACACATTCTCTCTCTCTGCCTCCCTCTCTCTGTGAGTATATGGATCTTCTCAATGGCTTCCACACAGCCTCATATTAGTTAGTTTTTCTTGTCAGAGGATGAGGATGAGGATGAGGGAGGGAGGAGGCAAAGGGTTACGTCCGCTTCCGATCTTTCTACACATTTCAACGGGAGAGTCCCTTGTTTGCACTCTCATTTTATTTCATAACGGGAGGGTTCCAGGAACCAGAAATGTTTAACTGCCCCAACATGTCGACGTTGTGATTTTGAACTTTTCAAAATCCACACACACACACACTTGCAATAGGGATTTGAGAAGGAGTGTAGTGTGTACTGTTGTAATGTGCGTCTTCTTTATCTTTACATAAATATGATGTACACAGGGTGTCTAATAGTGTCACAGAGTGTGTGTGTGTACATTTAGTAGATACGGATTGTAAACAAAGAGAGAAGAGAGTACAAACACACATACGGAAGTGACAAACTGTCCATGTAGTTCTGACTGTGTGCAAGTGCACAGCACCCTCAGCTCTTAAAGCACTCTCCTAATAATAAAGACATACTTAGTCTACTCTATGTGTGCCTGTGTGAGGAACAATGTGCAGTATTTTATGTGGGCTGTTATGGTGTGGAGGAATCACAGGACATTTACACATTTTATTTATTGGGTTTTTCTAAAATAAATTCATCCAAAACCGGGAACCAGTAGCTAACCATCCACCACCAACAAATTGTACACCCAAGCAGTAGAAAGTAACAAAGTAAAGACGTGGAATGTCAAGAAGTCATGACATTCACAATTTTGCATCCTCTCTCTCTTCCTTGACCCCGCATTTATAGTGGACAGAAGAGGAAACAATAGAGAAGAGTTATATTATTACCCTTTGCTTTTTTAAATGGATCATGTTGTAAAAATGGTAAACAAAGAGATACAGAGAAAGAGAGAAAGGGAAAAAACAAGTTTAAACATTGACAAGGAACAATAGAGCAGTACACTTGAACCCAACACCATTTATTAAGTGCTAAAAGGAGAAAGAGAGAGAAGGATGTAGAGAATGTAAGGGGGATGAGGGAGTATTTGAAAAATTACTACTTCCATTCCATTTCATTTACATTGTATTTTCGTGTAGCCTCTTCTCCTCTTCCTCCTCCTCCTCCTCCTCGGGATGTAATAATAGTGATGGACAAAAGGGAGAGTAGAGCACAAATGTGTGTGTACAGAGAGAGAGAGAGAGGGAACTGGAATGGTGTAAATGGGCAGCGTATTCAAATGTTATGGGTTGACTAAAGCCAGCAAGCAAGGAAAATGTGAACTCATCGTCTGTTATTTGTGAGCCTCCGCTCTGTTACACTCTATAAAGTCCTCGAGAATTTTCGCCAAGAAAGAAGGATGATATATATCATGAGTTGGGGGCAGAGCAATGACAAAGCTCTATCTAAAGTTTCACTTGATGCATACGCAGCTGTGAGTGTGTATGTGTGTGGGGTTTGTAGTGTGTGTGGAGAGGGAATTTGTATAGAAAGACAATTCTGTGCATATTTCCATATAGAAAGTCAGTTGAGGGAGGGAAATATACATACATATGTGTGTCTGTGTGGGTGCAGGAGAGAGAAAGGGGGTTCGTGAACAAAGTCAAGTAAATGGGGGAAGTGTACATACAAAAGTAAGATCTTTTCCAGTTTATTACGTGGAAGGGGGTACTCCCAAGCACATCGTATACAAATGCAGACTGCCTTTCTGTTTAGAGAGAAGCAGAGAACTACACACACACACACACACAAAGAGAGAGATAAAATAAAGGAGAAAGGGAGAAATGGAGCTAAGGCGATCCTTTGAACCCACCAAATTAACTAAGACATGAAAAGCGTCGAGAAAAAAGGGAGGGAGAAAGAAGAGGGAGAGGGAGAAAGGGGGAGGATGGAAAAAAACTTGAGAATTTTCTCACAAAAAATTACTCAATTATCACCCTCCACAATTTTGAATTCGTATTTCGTGTGTGTGTGTGCACACTACATTCCCTCCACTCCAGTGCACTTCCAACTCGGCTTGAACTGACTAAAAGGCTGTACACGCACCACGAGAGAGAGAGAGGGAGAGAGAGTGAAAAGGGGAAGGGAGAAAAGACTCGTTTGCAACATTAGCCTCCTAAAAAGGAGGGAGACGAAGAGACATGGTCACAGTTAAAATACGGTTGACACTATTTCTAATTTCTGTACAACTGCTGCTCCTTCTTCCTTCTCTCTCTCTCTTTCTTCGTGTGTGTGTACATTACTTGCTATACACTTATAAGAAGGTTCCAAGGTTTTAGCGTTAGTTAATCGTAAATTGTAAGCGGAGTGCACAAACACACACACACACACACACAGAATAACATAACTTTTCTCTTGTAATTATCAACAACAGCAGAATGCAAGGACAGCTAAGTTGGTTAGTGGCTTGCCATGTTCCTTCAATGAGTCTTCCTCCTTCTCAATGTATTGTACAGTCTGTTGTACACCGCACTGACTTTTCTTTGCAAGTTTAATAAGCCCATCTCATCCTGCACCCTCTCACCCCCCTCTTCTTCTCCGTTTTAGTATGTACAGTTTAAAAGCACAGATTTTGTATCGTATTATATTTGCCATTATATGAGAGAGACACTTTAAACATTCTCTCTTCATTACTCCCTCCCTCCCTTCAAGTCAAATTCAAAATTCGGGGTTTCCTCCGTCACCCTCCACTCTCGCTTTTAATTTTTCATCTTTCACTCATCTTCTCCTCCTCCATCTCTCTTTATAAATGAGTGTCAGACTCTGGGACGGGATACAGAGGGGAAAGGGTATTTAAAATGAAGGGAAGGAGAGAGAGAGAGGGTGAGAGGTGCAAAGTTTGAAAATTTTGGAAATTCATAATATAATGTTAGACACGCATAAATAATCATCTCCTTTCCTTTTCCTCGTCGTAGTCTTAGTACGTGTAACGTATTATATGAACAGAGTTAAGAGAAAGAGGAAGAGAGAGAGTCTTATTTGACATTATATCATACACGACATGATATAATATGTATGAAGCAATGACAATGCAAGAGACCAAAAGTCTTAATCCTGACTCAGAATTCCTGACAAAGACAAGATAATTATCTAATTTTGGCCACCACCACTACCACACACACACACACGTTCCCTTCCTCTACCTTCACTTTCCAGAATAAAGTAGAGAACCTTCCAAACCCTCCTGTGCACTCACACACACACACAGAGTGCACAAGATCTTGGACTTGAAACTGAATTCCTTGTCCTGAATAATTTATTCATGTCTTTGAACTTGCTTCTCTAAGCCTTAATGAAGAAAATCTTCTCCTTTTACACTTTCCCTCTTTCTCTTTAGTACTTTCTCTTCAAGTCCCCCTAGGAGCATCTTTTTGTTGGAGCGAAAGAATATATTTCCGGCTTCCCCTCTTTACAATATTCTTGTGTCTGGGAGACTATTTTTTGTGTCTGTTGTTGACAAAAAATACCTTTCTTATGCTTTTGTAGGAGGAAATTAAAATTAAAAATCACGTGTCCTCAAGTAAAAAAAATCAGGGAAGGACTGAAGATTGTGTGTTTGTAAAGAGGGATCATTTGATGATCTCGAAAGAAGAAATTTATAAGGACGATGAGCGGAGAAGAGATTGAGATTCTCCCACAGCTGTCAACTCCCACAAATACCCAAAAGCACAATTCCTTTTCCGTAAAGTTAATTCTGATAGCTCTTTCTCTTTGTGTGTGTGGAGATGCCTTTGCTTTCCACGGCAGTCCCCTCTTTCAACTGTAGGATCTAGATCAAGATTACTCCAGATGTGTTGTTCAATGCTGACTCTATATCATAGTTGAGGCCGGGGTCTCGAGGGCATTTCCAGCCTACATTTTGTATCATGTGTTTCTGCTTCCAAATTAAACTCCATCCACACACACACAGTAGACTGTAGACTCTGCTTTGTATTTCTATCTCACTCTGTGTGTGGGCCTCTGTGTGGGTGAATTCCATTGTGGAGGTTTTGCAAAACTCGTTTCTAGGAAGAGACAGAAGAGAAAGCGAGAGAGAGAGAGGGAGAGGAGAATGGGGAAATCTCGTGAAAGGAGAAAATGGAAGTGGGTCAGATCACACTGGACTCTAAATGACATAAGGATAGGACAGGATACGGGTCTCGGGCTGTAATATCTTTTCCATGTCTCTATACTTTCGTAAAATACAAAGGATTGTTTGAACACACACAAATACTTCCCAATGAGACTCTTTCTCTTTCTCTCTATCTATCCTCCTTGAACCTATCTTGGCCCCGAAATCTCGGGCCATAATAATAAAATAATAGTGTGTGTGTATGTATGTGTGGAGGACACGCCGTTTTTCTCTTTCTTTATCATGGATGACAAATTAGTCTCCTGTATCGTCATCAGTGTGTGTGACAGGACAGGGGAACTACAGGGATTTTCTCTACAATTTTACTCAAGATCACAATCCTGGAATTTGTACTAGTAGATAAGTCACAATTAATAAAACATAATATATGCGGATATTTGTCAAACAGACATTTTCCAACGGGAAACCACACCCTTCTTTATGAAAATAAAAGATGATGATTGTGAATTAACTTTATGTTCAATTTATATAAATTTGTATTTTTTAGTGTGTGTGACTGCGTGAGTGGAACTCGAGGATTGTTGATTGTTGTTTAGGAGTAAAGTTTAGATTTTTTTCTATTATTTACGACTGCAAATGAACTGAAGAACGAGATGGATAACAGGTAAAATGTATACAAGTGTATTAACTATTTGGAGACAAATGATTAGATTAGTCAGCTAGAGAGAGACGGGCGATAAGATAAATACACATTAATAGTTTGCACACATTATCCTTGTTGTTTTTACACTCGTCACTTGCATGTTCATTGGGTCCCTTCAACTCTCGAGTGATTCATGTATAAGACAAATACAATTTTTAAATATTTTATTCACGTTTCGTCAAAAAAAAGACAAAGGAATAAAATTTTTTTCTTAAAAAAAACTTACTTGAGAGAGCCCGGTGAAGGTCACATGGAAAAATTTCATCATCCCAAGTTGCTTAATGTTGGTTGTTGGTGTCATTAAAGAGCTTGTATTTATCAGGGATACTCTGACAAGGAATAATAATTTACAAGCCTATCTCACTCTGTCTACAAGTGTGTGTGAAATTCAGCGTGTTGTTTTGTGATTATGTACTTAACTGAAAGTGTTTTTCTCGTTAAAATACTTGTTTGTGAAACTGGAACATGGGAGTAAGGAGAGTTGATTTAATTTTTCTATTTTTATTAAGTAATTTGATTTAATAATAATACTGGAGAGAATACTGAGGGACTGGGATTAATAGCGTACCCAACAACAGTTGTCCAGAACGTGAGATTAAAGATGAATACTCTACAGATTTTGGGCTACATCGGCCTAGGAATCAGTATTCTGATTGGAGGTTTCCTTTTAATCAGAATAATTATGTTGATGTGTCAAAAACCTCCAGAAGAGTTGAGAGCACGGAGAAAAAGGAAACCAACAACAGGAAACAATAATTTAATTCCGGATAGGACTAAAGATTCTAATTGTGTTGAGACGGCAAGTCTGTACTCGGAGGAGTTTGAAATGAGAAGACAAAAATTTGATATGAAACCTCAATCAAAAGGAGATAGTGATGGAGAAATGACCACATTCCCAGGATCATCAAATCTATCTAAAAAATCTCTTCGAACCCACTCCAACTCCGACTCTGGTATTTCAAATCAAGCATCCAGGTCAGGGGTCAGTACAATTTGGTGTGAAATTTATCCAGCTAGTGGTGGTCAGAAACATCCGATTACCCGTTCCAGTTCATCATCATCCAGTCCCCATCATCATCCAGATGATCATCATCATCAAAAGAAAGAAGATGACGAGGAACAATTTTTGGACGAGTCAACGGTCCCCTTGTCACCTTATTCTCATAACAATGAACCGACAACTTCTTCTTCACGTCCAAGTCAAAGTAGTTACACAATTTCCCCACAAAGTTTACTTATGGATTCTCCTCATCAACTGGAAGATTACTCAAATTCAACAACAATAAATATTTTTGAAGGAAATCATCAGTCAACTCATAATTCCAATGCACTAGAAGAAATAACTAATAATGAGCCACTGAACAATGTGATTATTTCACAAGAAAATGAAATTCCTTTGATCGGTACTGCATCATCAGTATTACCTACAACAAGTGCGACTGGACAAACAATTCCAAGAATCGATTATTCAATTATACAAGATGTAAATGCCAAATTGATAATTGTGACAATGGCCACCAAGACAAAAATTGTGGGTTACTGTGTGAACATGGTGAAACAAAAATGTTATTTTTATTCCTACAACATGGAATTACTTCCTATGCATGTCATCTTCAAGGTATTTAGAAATACAACCTCTGACCCCGAAGATGGTTATTACTCTGTTCAAAATTTGAAGTTTGCTCTACTCCTTTGGAGAAATAAAATCAAAAAGTATCAGTATTACAGACTGTACACTGATCATCCTGCCGTGTCTGACCTTAATTGTTTCTCTGTCAAACAGTTACGAGTGTACATTGACCATTTACAGATTTGTGAAGGAAATTCTGCTCTACTGAATTATGATAATTTCTTGATAAGACCACAACAGGAAGAAGCTTTACATGTAAGTATTTTAGTATTAATAAAATTTCGAATAATCAAGTCAAGGGTTTTCATAATTGTGATTGTCATTTTCAGGGGTATCGAAGATACATCCAACCAGCTTTGTACTTGCAAAGTGACCAAGTAGAGACTTTTGAATTTGCTATCAAATATCAGTTTGGGATTCTGAGGGAGCGTGTAGTTGGAACACATTTTGTACCGGTAAAGACATTTTTAATAATACTAAAATAAAATTACGTTTTTATTCACAAATATAGTATGACTAATAAATATTTTAATGATAAGTATATGGTTTACATTTTCAAGATTATACCCTGTGGGATCCTTGGTTCTTTATGCCCTTGTCTTTCATGCCTATGTGTTTCATGCCCGTGTATTTCATGCCTATGTATTTCATGCCTATATATTTCATGCCCATATATTTCATGCCTGTACATTTCATGCCGAAGTTTTAAAAATGTTCAATTATTACTAACTACAAGGGATATAGGTTACAATAAGGGTCACAAACATGGAGCGTGACCCAACATATTATCCAGGTCACCTCGGATCACCTTAGAAAACAAAAAACGTCATGATAAGAGGCCAAATTTTATTTAGACATTGATAATTAAATTTCTTTACATCAATG
>WJFB01000199.1:58389-85027 GCA_009870185.1 Pygmarrhopalites habei | reverse complement strand
TCCGAATTTTCACATGAGTCATACTGCTAAAAAAACTTGGACCTTGAAGATATTGTCTCCCTTCGGAATCGTGAAAAAATGTTGAAAAACAAAAGTTATTAGCAATGATAGTTGTAAAGCCCTTTGTTGGACACGCTGTATTACAAATACCTTTTGGAAATGTGTAGCCATGAAATTCAAATTGTTCCATAGTTTTGTGGTTGACCCCCAAAGCAACAATACTGGAAAGACGCATGACCTCCATTATAGTTGCTTCTAATCGAATTAATTGGGGACGATCGGTCAGTGACACGGGTCTTGACATTCCGACTACACTTTTGATCTCCTCGTACATTTTCTCTTGTTCCTCTGGGTTGAGGGCCATGATCAAAAATGTCCAGCTCAAAGTCGTACTCGTTGTTTCTATTATTATTATTAACTCTTTATTCATGTGTTATAGCCTGCATACCGTGGGAAAGAAAACTAGTGGGAAAAAAACGTGCAAACAACGTGACTCACGGTTTTGAGCGTTAAGGTCCTTAACTTAAGGACCCTAACTTAGGGTCAATAATTTTTGTATTTAATTTACCTGCTCCAGCGACAAAAAGATCAAGAAGATTGACGAACAATCCGAGTTCTGTGGAATAAAAATTTTTATTAAAATTTTAGATTTTTTTGTGGAATGGGCGATTTGTCGGATTTTTTGTGTGTGAAGACTCTGACCTCCTTCACGTTGATAGAAACTTGATGCAGGGTCATTTGTTTTATTGGCTTCAATGAGATAACAATCAATAAAATCACGTGGGGAATCAATTTGTAAAGTATCCTTGTGTTGTTTTATGATCTCTCCTATCATTTTGTAAGTCCCATCCTGGAATTTTCTTCCTGTTTTATTGAATAAGAATGGAAATGATTTTCGAATTTTGTAAACTAATGGGAATAATTCTGACAGGATTGAAGACAAAGGTCGTTTTGTGATGACACTGTAAAATGGAAAAATAGACGAATAATGATTATTACTTTGAATGTAAAATACAATAAAGAAAGGCATGCTTACGTTGTCAATGCCTTGATGAGACCATTCAGTTTGGGATCATCCAAAGAAAACCTGTAAAAGATGATTTAACTTTTAGCAAAATAAAGAAATATTTTTCAGTTTACTAATTTTTGAAATCTTAACCTTTGGCCTGCAAGAATAGTCCACAAAGCGTTCAAAACACTGCAAAGAAACAAACAAAAAAATTATTCCACTGCTTAAAAAACGACTACAAATTATATAAAATTACCTTAAATTGAATCGATTCTGGGTTGAAATGGGTTGGCCGACTTCTTTCCTAAAAGCACTGATCAATTCATTGACCTCGTCCATGACCATCCCTTCCATGCTCTTTTTCCCAAATCCAAAATCCCTCAAATTTTTGAGACAGAATCTCCGTTGTTCCATCCATGTTTGACCTTCTGAGAACAGTAATCCTTCATTCCAAAATTAAATGTTAATTAAATTTTTAAATACATTTATCAAATATAAAAATACATTTGTCATCAAACTGACCTCTATTACCACCCAAATTTCTGTCCTTCAACAGCCCTGACAGTGGTCTACCCGCAAAATTGTGTTCAGAAAACGCTTCCTTGATATGTTTGTAATTGTTCAGCACGACTGTCCTACATTTTTACAAAATGTTCATAAAAAATATGTATACAATTTGAAAATTCCAACATGAAAATAGACAGACTTACGGATTAGGTCCCAAGTAGAATCCAATAATATCCGAATTGTACTTTTGTCCCCACTCAATAAATTTAAGATGACGAACAGATCCAACTTGAAATAAACTCCCGAAAAATGGGTACCCACGTGGACCTGGTGGAAAATTTTTCGGTTTTCTCACCAAATAATAGTAGATGACTGAAAAGGTCACCGCGAAAAAAATGAGCAAGTCTGTAGCGTTCATTTTCCAAAATTTTTTCACTCTCTCTCACAATTAACAATACAACTTTTGAAAACTGGAGTGAAACTCTGGATTGAGAGACATGGTTCCTTTAAATACAATTTTTTGGTGATGATCTTACAACTTTTATTTAATCAGAGTCACCAGACTCTCTCTCTTATCTAATTTGTAGTTAAGTCGGTAGTGGGAACTGAGCACAGAATTATCTGTCTGTTTTTGAGCCGGGTGTATGTGTATGTGTATACATGACGAGCAGTCACATGCCAGTGAATCAAAAAAAGTTGACAAAATTGAAGGGATAATCTGTGTTTATATTTACACTCCTCCTCTGACACACACAAATGGAGTGAACGGTCAATCAGTAGAGTATTGCTCATGATCATCATCCATTTATTACCCTTGACTACATTTTTATGTCCTACGACCAATTGCATGCAATGTTGTGTGTTGAAAAACTAGTCTCGACCCACGTGAAGAGTTAATTGTAGGTTTTCATGCCCTTCTGTTGATGAGTCAGGGTCGAATGTGTACATTTTAGATATGAATGTGTACAAAATTCTGTCCAATGCAATAATAGGACTGGACAGAATTTTAATGGTGTGTGTGAGATGTGAGATTATTTAAATTATACACGGGCTTCTTTTGTTGAGTCACATATTTAGGCAGGTAAATATAATTCTGTCTATGAATTATACCTGTAGTCACGCGGAGTCTGATGGATTTAATGATTCATCAGTGGGATTTAATAGAGTTATTTTTGACAGTTCTACCAGTGGCGTAACCAGGCACAGGCCAAGCAGGCACTGGCCTGTGTGGTAAAAAAATTGACACAGTAACACACGCACAATTGACCTTTGTGCCTGTTTGATAACCCAAAATTCTATTGTACTGGCCTGTGTGAGGGCCTGTGTCCAAATTTTTTCTAGTTACGCTACTGAGTTCTACGCATGAATTTTGAGAGACAAAGCAGAGGAGTTTGGAGTGTCTAAAATTTAGTTGATTTGGAATGACTTTTTCATTATTTTAGTTCTTCCAGACTATCGTAGTGTCAATTTGTCATTGTCACAAGAAAAGTTGTACTAGTGTCAAAGATATAAAATTTATCTGGAAAGAAAAAAACAAATGAGACTATTTCCCTGTCACACAGACTTATGTCAACAGTAAAACGGACTTTACTCTCAACGTGCATGGTGGTAAAGTCATGACTATGTAGCATGTTCTCATATAACAACCAAGAAAAATGACATTTCTTTAGTGTTTATGTTCTGATTATTATACTTTCGAATTATCTCTGAAACGGGACTTGTAACAATTCAGATACTCTTCAACAGGCTTTTGTACTGCACAAAAAGCTTCTCTTTTCAAATGCACTTATTTGCATTTGTGTCTATTTAATTTGTTTAACCTAGTTTATTAACTGAGATTTGTGTCCTGTCTGTACAGGTTTATCCTACAAAATAGAATGCAATAATAAAGTTATGTTCTCAACAAAATTGCATATTTTTCCAGTTTTTAATTATTAAATGCCATTTGTAGATGTTAACGGTGCGCTCTCCAAGATACTCAAACAAAGACACACAATAGCATATTATGCTCACTACAGCATTAATTCTACAACAGTTTTTAAAGCCATAAAAGCTATTTAGAGAAAAGGCCCTTCTGAGAAGGGACAGTCCCTTTAAAGATTAAAAGAAAAAAGTCCGAAGGGCCAAGGGGCTTTGAAAATCATAGAAACTCGACCGATGGCTGCGGACCGTTAAATTCTCAACCCGCCAAACACTTTTCGTCATCCGTTCGTTTTCACAACATCGTCTGTCGTTTTTAACTTTTAATTAAAATTACTAACAGTGTTAACACGTCCTTTGACATTTAACTGGTTGGATCTCACTTGGTCATCTCTGAAGGTAAGTTAAATCTCTTTGTAAGCATCATGTTTACAAAGATTTAGTATGGAAATGAAAAAATGTTATTTTTTCTGTTGACAGGGAATTTTGCAATGGGTAACACAGTCTCGCGTAAGAATAAAAATTACCAGGAAATCGACGAGTTCATGACACCAGTGTCCAACGAGACCCGAGTGCCACTCCGAGCAACGGCCAAGGGTCAGCCAGCTACCCCGACTGTGACCTCGAGTGAAGGTGTTTTCAACTTTTCGGATACTCCAAAAGTGCTCAAATCTCAGCAAATCATGGCACTTATTGACCCCAGATCTCCGACTCAAGAAATTTCAAGAACTCCTGTCCTGGTAATACTAAAGTCTTTTTTTATCATTATGTCAGCATCTATGAAAATTAGAATTTTGATAATAATGACTTGTTTTTGTTTCTGAATACTTTAGATTGAGGAAGAACAAACACGAAGGGAAAAGGCCAGATTGGCTCAACTAAAGGAGAATGTCACTCCGGTTCTTCCTGAGGGGGTTCCATTTCCATTTGATCCGAGGTCACCAACTGACGATTTCAACCGAACTCCCATTCGATTTGCTCAAAACAAGTGCAAGTAAACTTTTGATCGTCCATTTAAAACTCGTAATATGGTCAGCTATTTTTTTGTACTGATTTTGAATTTTATATATATAAACTACTCGTCATGTACATAATTACTTTTTAATGTGTTAATTTCATTATGCTCTGATAATACCAGCGTTGCCTTTCAACTTTTTATATACTAGTAGAACTATGATTTGTACATTTTATATGCAAAACAAGTGCCATGTTCACGAAACCAAAATATAAGTATTTACATTATGTATGATACCTTTTTAAAAACCAAATTAAAAAATATTTTGTAAATTTGAACAGTTCTACTTAAATGCTACAGTTCGGTTTTCAATAGTTTTTATTTCTGCATGGACTTTAAGTAACATACAATTTATACTGTTCAAGTCAAACTACCCTCACGGAGGTCGTTTCATAGTTATAGACTAGTAGGTTCCAGTACAAATCTTGGTCACGAAACAGTAACAAATCATTTCATTCTTTTCTTTCATGTCTACATGGAGAAAGAACTTAATTATGATGGTCGATACATAATAATCCGACTCGGATCTTGGTCACAGTAAAAATGTGTCTAGCACTTTTTTTTCTTTGTAAAAATACAAGCCTTCACAGTCATCATCTTTAACAATTTATATCTGTATTATTAAGGCTTGTGTATAAAACAATAGAAATAAAAAATTATATCGTTTTCAAAAATAATAATTTCCTATATTTTAACATTTGAACTTTTCATTCATCAATTCATCATTGATTGATTGTTTGTATTTAGATTAAAATATATTACAGTAAGTTATATATTCGATAGGTAAATACGTTCTTCATACATATTTTATATAAATAAATATTTCAGGTGTATAAATTTATTTGAGTATTTCTTAGCAAGAAGCTTCAGACGATGAAGATCCTCCTCTTGCTGTGATAATAATGCCATTTTCAGACTGGCAAAATGAAGAATGTGGTCTTGATAAACTATTTCCATTCGACTGACATTGTAGTGATAAATTTGGAATCCCATGGGATGCAGAGTTACTCAAAGTGCAAAAAGAACTACGATTGGGAGCCATCACCACCTCCTTTGTATTTTTTTCAGGTTTGAGTAAGACTATGTAAATTTTTGGGAAAAACAAACAACCTAATTCCACAAAGCCACTAGAAAAGAGAGGATAAATTCACATTAGCTTCAATGATCAATATTAGACAAAATTTAAATTAAAGTATCAATCCTAGAGTACCTTAGACTAAGGGATATAGCGAGTGTCACCACTCTGATTGAATTTGATGTACTAGCCAAGTAGAGTGGAACAAAAGCTAGCCAAATAATTATGATGGTATAGTTGGTAACTGTCAAAAGTAAGAAAATAGAACATTTTACAATTTCAATGTGTAACACTGTAATATAAGGATTATGACTGGGAGATTATATTTTTGAAAGCTCACAGGCAATGTATTTTGTTTCGTTGAAACCACCAGGGCATTTTCTTGTTTGAATTGCATAAATTGTACCTAGTAAGAAATAAGTAGAACATATACTTATTTGTAAAGAGAGTTAAATAGGGAAAGAATTATATTCAACTACAGTACTTACAAAATCCAATGAGGATCAAAGGATAGACGACTCCAATCATGTAAGAGTACGAGTCCACACCCTGTCAATCCGTAAATTACAACATGAATATAAATCTACTAATACAAGTTTCTAGGTAGAATTAGAATTACGTGAAAAACATTCTACCTCACAGATTCGGATTTTTGTTCCCCGATCCGGGTAAATATGTGTAGTCTTGGGTGGATCCCAAATGATCCACAATCTGATATTTAAAACAAATTCAGTCCCATTTGAATATACCACAGTGTTATAATTAAGTAATATAATCCCAATCGTTTATAGTAGGCTCTTACATATTGATCAAAACTTCGACGGAGGTGAGAATGCCCACAATTATCATTTGAGAGGCAGGGCTGATATACTTAGCTTTGCTGGCTGACATCCCCGGCTTATGATTAAAAATCCGAGCTATCCTATTAGTCTTTGTGACGATGGCCTGTACAAAATGTAATAAAAAGTGTACAGAATTAGCCGATATTTAACTCAACCAAATGAAAGGTTTGTTTTTCATTACATAAAAAAATTAGTATGACATACAGAGTAGCACAATGCTGGACAGAACCCTAAGAAAAATCTCATCAGTCCACAAGTAAATGGATCCGGTTCAGCCACAATCACAAATGTTACTAGAAAAGAGAGGAGAATTCCCAAGAGAAGGATATAGCTCAACTCCCTCCCAGCTGCTTTTATTATTGGTGTCTCATTGTATCCCCAAAATACTAAAAGTACAAAGATGGTTGTCAGGATCCCTGTGTGTCATCCAAAAATACATGAAAGGTCATTCTCATATTATCTTTTCCATTTCTTAAATTATAATTGTTACAATTTGTGTGCTTAATTTTATATTCATTTGTTGACTACAGTCGACATTTTTCATAGCAAAGGAGTTCAAATCTCTGTTGAATCCTATTTTTAACACACTCACAAATTCAATTTGACCACCAGCAAGCTTTATAAAAGCTTTTCCCTTAATCTTATAGATTTTTGTAGCCCACAATGGGGGGTCTCTTTCTCATTACGTTCCATGTTATCGACAAAATACTGCAATGCGAAAGTTTCTCATTCTTTCTTTCAATCTGCTTCCTAGTCCACGTACACAAAACGTTCTCATTGAAGAGAAATTTACATAAGGAAGGTAAGTACTATTACCTACTTTTTGCACATCCTACGAGGAATGACAAACACTCAAGAAGAAACTACGCCACAATGAATCTTATCCTTCCATACAAAAGCACTCACCCAAACCAGCGAATCCCATTGCTCCAATGGCGAACTTGTTCCTACAAGAGAAAAGTACTTTATTAATTTCCACCCAAGAAAATTTGCATCACTAAATATCATCTCTCGTACAATCCTCATGTCACGTTCCAGTTGACATAACATTGACTTGTAAAAAATATTTCTTCTCACCTATAGTCAATATACTTTTCAGGAATGTCCACACATCGTGTGTGAGTTGAGTCTGGTACTTGTCCCATCCGGCAGTCATCACAATGAAAAGCATCGTGCTTCACTTGGTATTTTCCACAGTCCCTACAAAAAAGTGAAAGTTGTACACATAAGTGAATTAATCTCACTCACTCTCTAAAACCAACATCAAATAAGTACCGATAAGCATAACACACACAATAAGGATTGTCGAGTAATCACCTGCATTTCCAACAGCATGTATCATCTCTCTAAAAATAAAAAACAAGGAAAAGGTAAAGTTAATTCAATTCTAAACATGTGATAGTTAAGGACCATATTCTCTCTCCCCTTGACCTGCACTGTACATCATGCCCCATACATCGTATTAATTATTAGCTTGCGGCCGCTCTACTAACCCACAAAGTAGTGGTATTGTGTATCCTATATAGAGATTCTATCTTATCAACAGTCTTACAGTATAGTAGGCAAACAAAGTTTTTCGTCCAAAATTAAATTTCCGGTGAAAACAGCCGCTGGAGGACAAATTTGACATTCACATCCTCTCTCTCTCTCTCTGATTAAAGGTGAGGAGGGGATTCATAATATTATAGTTGCATTAAAAGTTTTTGTAAGCTTTGGCTCGTGTAACGAATATCCAACACGGCCTGAGGTCACATTATCCTATTACTTCACACTACCTGACGTCACCACAAACTTTCTTTACATTAAAAAACAGAATGTCTCTCCAAAAAAATTGTGTGCAATGTAAATTTTAAGTAATTGTGTACCTGAAGCAAATTGGATAATAAAAAGTTTCAAAATTTTTAGACAGTATTATCATGCGTTGAAATGAGACATTCCTTTAGTATTGAGATATAAAAGAGATTCAAAAATGAGATATTCATAGACATCCTAACTACACGAGTTTAATAACTAGGAAATGATTTGAATAAATTGAATTTGTCCTGTTCATGTCACTCTTTTTTTGACAGAAAAAAAATAAATTAGGTACTTGAGTTTACGTACTTCCCGAACTTTCACTTGACGAATATGACAAGGGGACGCACATGTGGAGTTTGGAAAAATCCCATTCTCTGCAAACCGATATTTGATTTTACTTTCATCCAAGTTGAGTTCCAACCGTCCATCCTCAACAGCTAAAAGAAAAACAAAGAAGGAAAGATGTGAGCAGCCATTAATAAATGCAACAGTGTAGAGAAAGTAACCTCATTCATTGTCAAAAATAACTCTTCCAGATTATCTCAACCCACATTATTTGCATGTTATGCTGTATGTACACTGTGTAAAAGAGGAAAGTATTTTAATTATTATGTTACTTTCAGCTCGTGTTTGCCTGTACAAATAAACAAAATCCTCGAGTTCATAACACGGAAACTCTAAAATAGTGAAGAATATTGAGGCCAAACTGAACAGACCATCATTCCCTCTCCCCTGGTACAATATTACTTTCCTCACTCCTCTCTCTCTCTCTCTGCCTCTCTCCTAGTTATTAAATATTTAATATTCCACGCATCACATCCCATCAGAACCCCTCTTGTAAACCATTATCTTGTCCCTAATTCTTCATCCAGTCTCCCTCCTTCTTCTCATGTTTGTTTCAAAGTATCATTCGCAAAATTGGCTCATCTAGTCCATGTGTATTCGTTTGATCTCTCTCTCTTCTTCTCCTATTCTCGGAAAGGGAAACAGTAAATAAGACTGAAGAACAATAGTATTATTCAAAATAATAATGACAACACAAGATCACAAGATAAACTATCCTGAGCCGTCATAATACTTTCTCTCTTTTCTTTTCATCACAATCCCAGACAGACTTGTAGTCCTGTAAGTTCCTCAGCCAAATTTGATCGGCTCATGTAAATAATAATAATCATCCTTTCCCTCAGAATCACTAACCTACTTCTACCTTGAAAATTGTACAAACTCAAACTCATGTCTATATATTACAAACACAACAACCAAGTAAGTGCATGGAGAACAGGATCAAAAAGCAAACATTTGTATTTTTTGACGACTCGCACAGTACAACAAAGTAGAAGTAGTGTTTGGAGATCTGTCCAATGTCCACTAATAAATCACATTTCTTCCTACGCAAATACGCAATCCATCACCATATATTTCAATAAAAAAGAGAAAGAAAACTGTCAAGTGGAGTGAATGGGGAATTGTCGAACCGTTTCCATCTGATTCAAAAGTTCTGAATGTAGGTAAAGCCCTACTAAAATCTATAGTCCCAGTTTTCACATCACGTCCTTTAAGTCTCCCTAGAAAAACCAACCAAATCCATGTGAAACCCCAGGCGACGTTTGACCCTCAACAACATCCTTTCTCTTGTGACTGTCACAGTCACAGACTGGACAAAAAGTATCAGAGATCATGATCAGAGAGAGAGAGTGTGTGTGTGGACTTTGACGACTCGTTTTGTCACGGAGAAATAAGTAAGTAGTCTATTCGAATGTAGGAATGCACTTTACGGATTTCCCAAATTGATTAATGATCTGGCCTTGTTCAACTTACTCATTCAGCTTCCCTTCCCACACACACACACGACCGCACACACCACATACAATACAAAATAAATAGCTCTCCTTGTCCCAGTCTCCTCCTCTTTCGTCCGTCTCCCATTACAAAATGCAAGGACACATAAAAGACCATTCTCAAATTCTACAATCATTCTTCCCTATAATCACACACACACTTTCTCTCAATATGATGCGGGGAAAAGTGAAACGGAGCCTTTGCCAATTTCAAGGATCCTCAATGCAATGGAGAGGGGATGACAGGAGGGAGGCGAGAAGGAGGGGCAAGTTTGCACGTCACTTCATCAATTAATTTTTGACTTTCTCTCTTTTTCACTTCATCCCTGCCTCTTTGCCTTTCACTAGGAATAAGCCCAATTTTCCTGACCTCTGGAGACTCGTTCCCATGCTTCTCTACAATTCCAATTCCCGACTCAGTCCCCAGTGGCATCCAACATTTTTTTGAGACTCAGCCAGTCAGCCTGATCCTCCTCTTTCTTCTCCATCCTTGTAGATATCATTCGTGAGTCAAGAACAGTGCAATAAAATTCACCAATATTCATTCACCACTCAGCCTGTCCCGCCTCCTCTTCCACACACACACACAGACAAAATTAATTACGACAGAATTCACGAGTCTTGGACTGGAAACGTCCACCCGTATCTCGTTAATTGATCCCAAATATTGATCCACTTGTACACCATAACCGGAAATGTAAAGAGAGAAGCGAAGGAGTCAAAAAAAATATTCGCCGACAAGTCAAAACTGGATTCAGTGACTCGAAAAAATATAAAAATTCAATACAAAGAAAACGTTGTCTCTTTCTTACTTACTACATACATAAATGTGCGTGTGTGTGGCTTCATTCTTCTCTTTTTTATGTAAATATATTGGAAAATTGAATCAAATTTTCTGACCTATTTTCTGCTCAGCTTTGCATTTAGGCTAATAGAATTGAGAGTCAGACACACAGTCAAAATGTGTGTCCTACACATGATACAACTATAAAAAGAAGGAGAGAGAGAAGAAAAAAAAGTCAGTTGAATCTTCCGCTTGAGGATGCAAAAGTTAAATAACTGCTCTCTTTCTCTCTCACATACTTTCCCTACATTAACTTTCTATGGCTGACGGGGTTCACTTTCTTCATCTCGTCTTCCCACTCTCCACCAAAAGAGAGACAGAGAAGTAGATCAACAGTGAAACTCTTTGATGATTATCAATTGTGACTTGCACGCCTAGGTCTTATACGACTGTGTGTGTGTGTGGGTTGACTCTGTATGGCGACCTTCAAAAAAAAAGTGCTGATACTTTTTCCCTTCCCTCGTCATCGTAGTCTCTCTCCTCTCCATCGTCAACTGTCAATTCTTGTGCTATGGATGTGTGTGTGCAACACATAAAAAATCTTTACATTATACTGCGGAGAAACTAACCACATTAATTTACTTTGACTACTTTCCTTCAAGCTCCTCAATTACACGATTCATTGCATTTCACTGGGTTTCACATTGGCATTGACATTGCTTTACATGGGTCCCTCCCTCCTCTCGGTCATGTGTGCGTGTGTGTCATAATAAAATTTTACGGACTGCCTTTTCCTTCCGCTGCACAGTCTATTCACAACAAAAATGAGGAATAAAAATAAACTGTGTGGATTTTTTCAAATGCTCCGACAAAAGAAGAAAAATAAAATCATGTACCTTACATTACATTAAGTACCTACAACACAATGACATCTTCTCAATCTCCCAATTTCGAAAATTCCAAACTGAGTGATACAATCCTACACAAACACTACATAAAGATGCAAGATACATATCGCAATACATTTCTTGTACAAAGTTATATGTGTCTAAAATCTCAACTTATGTATTCCCTTTGTATTGACAACCCTTGAGAAATGACAAATAAAACTTTGTATCGTCTGTCATCATATTGAGCCATATAAAGAGGAAGAGTAGTAAAAAATTTGTCGTCTACACACACCAACACATACACAATAAATATCATATCAGAGAATTCAGAGACAAGAACTTTCCTCGTCAATACATACATATAGAAATACAGAAAGATATGGTGAAAAGAAGAAAATCTCATTTAATTTTCGTATCTCTGATTCCCTGCTTCTCTTTCTCTGACTGACGACGTATAGTTCCTTTCAAAAAAGTTGATAAACCATGAAAAACAGAAAATGCGTAGCCGCATCCTCCCCCCTTTCTACATCATATATACTACTACTACTATACCAGCCAATCATTTTGACGAGACATTTCAACTAACTCATGACAGTCAATTTCTACTTCTTGTATTGCTTTCCCTCCTCCCCCTTTTCTCCCACACAAAATCCTCGTGTGTAGACAGACAGACGGTGAAATTCATGTTGTCGTCCCTACTCGCTCTCCCTACCCACCCCCTAAAAATAAAATGAAAAGAAATGACTCTTGACTTTGATTAGAGTTTTTTGGATGACAAGCTCTTTGCACGTACACACGAGTGTGCTTCAAATTTAGCACTACACATTTCATATATTTTAGGATAGTATAGGAAAGGCTGGGTGTATCGCTCACAAAAAATGAAGAAAATATGACTCTGGAAATTAGAATATGTAAATTCTTTGTGCAGTGGGTAGTAACAATAGAGAGAGAGAGAGAAGTTCACTCCCATTTTTTTGCGAGCTAATTTTCCCACGTCAATGCAGGAAATTAGCTTCCACATGGAGTCACACTTAAAAAAAGGACTTGAAACATGAACAAGTCCTGCTCCTTCCTATGTCTTCAAATTTTTTCGACCTTACCATGAAATGTTCGTTAGAGCTCAGTCGACTTTTTTACCTACAAAAGATAGGTTTTTCTTCTACCCTCCTACTTACTTATTATGTCTCCCTTTTATTCAAATTTTTCCCTTTTGTATTCCCTATAAATTCTGCAATGTGCAGCTACTGCGGAAAATTGAGGTACACACATCAAATTTTGATGTGCCCTGGAACCTACTCCTGTCCAATACAATAAGCTTGAGAATATTTATCTTGAGGGAAAAAATAAACCAAAATTCATGGGAAGGAAAAAAGAAGGAAATATAATGAGTTTCCATACATATTTGATATGGTGAGGTGGTTGGGGGTAATGATAAGCAAAATATTAATACCTATGTGGTATGTATAGCCAAATGTTCTATAGACAGACAGGAGACGACTGTTTAAACAATAAATAAGGGAGGAGAGGCCTGGAGCTCGAGCTGGAAGTGAAAGAAAGTGAAATTGAGGCAAAGTATGAGTAGAAGGACAAAAGAAAGGAGGGAGAGAGAGTACACTTTAATCACAGTTGAAATGATGCAAAAAAGTTGTAATAAAATATTGAAACCAACTACCACACCCCATTCTCCTCCGCCTCCTCCTCCTCTGCCTCTTCCAGGAAAAGACAAAAAGGATAAAAAAGGAGGAGGATGGTAGAAGTAAATTTTGTGGGAACAAAATTTATCCTATTATTATCTCCACACTTTCTATGTAAAAAGATACCCTTTCTCTTTTGTTATTGTGCCTTAACTTTGTCTCATTTTCATAATATCTTGGCCATGTCAATCTTTCTTTGTCCCTATTCAATGTATACTACATATAAGTACGTATAGTAAGTATATTAATACAGTAAGTCAACTTGCCTACGGTCCATGAATGGAGCAACACTTTTACCTTCTTCAACTATGTTTCTCGTCGGAATGTAAACAAACTGTATGGATGATGAATGTGGTAATATATAATACATAATGTTATTATTATTAACATTTTCCATGACCCCCAAAATAGAAACAACTTTGTTCTTGAGAAGTTGACGCAAACAAAACTGTACTCTCCAATTTCTGTTTTTACTTGAACACTGCAAAAAGAATTTTTTGGGATTTTCATTATTAAACATGTCGCACTTTTCTCCCTTTCCCCTTTCTCTCTCTGCTTTGTTTTTCATATTCTTTCTCTGCCCCTCCAAGGACTGCGTCCCTCTCTCTGTCTCTACTCCCACTAAATTATTTTGAGATTAAAAATAGAGCGTCACACAAAAACACACACACACACTTTCTCTCTCACGTCTCCTTTGTTGAATAGTAACATGGGAAAAATATTTTCCTCTCTACAAAATGTGTCCTTAATAAATTAGTGTGATGTATGCAGGCACACGGTATGTCACTAGCCTTTTGTTCAACTTTGAAGCCTACGTCCCATTCATTCTTTTTCCAATGTCATAAAGTCAAGAGTGGAGAAAAGACTCTCTCTCTCTCTCTCTCACTGTGTGAGTCACACACACCCTCATCTATTTCCGCTTGAAAAGTGCTTAATTGTGGAATAGTGTAAGAATTGTACTAAATTCGTTATTGAATCTCCATTCTCTTTCACCTTCGACTTTTACTTTCCCTCCTAACACGCACCCAACACACTTCCAGTGTATGCTCGGTCACAAAACAATGGAGACCAACTCTTTCTCTTTGTCTTCATTTTGTTCAACTACTACTACTGTACCTACTTCCAATTATTTTTAATGAACTTGTGTCCAATCATCATCATCACCCTCATTTTCCCTTTTCTCCCTCTCACAACCACCTTTCTCCTACACAAACTCGTCCAAAGTTGCAATGATTGTGTGTGTGTGTGCACAGTTAATGAAATGTCTCACCTTGGGTATTTTTCAGAAAAGAAGAATTTACGCACCTTTAACTAACTATCTTCAAAAAAAATTAGTCCAGTCTAGTAATAGCACGCAAGGACAAAACGTACAATGCAATGATTTATCATATTTTCTTGTATGCCACTAATACTACCCACCTATTCCACTTTCCTACTTACTTAATCCTCAGAAAACCATGCCACATGTATCTGTAGTCAAGGTTGAACACTCCCGCATTGAAAAAGAAAACTGGAGGAGAATGACATGATTGAGCTGACCCAGAAGGAGGAGGAGAAGGGAAATCACTTGATCATTGTCACAGGATGAACCAATAATGAGAATAAATCCTCGTTTTGTGCTCTCAACTGTGATAAGAGGAACAAGAAGTAAGTAGGCGGTAGTAAAGTAATAGCAGCAAAATCATGGATACTCTTCAGACTGTACGGAAGACTTAAGTTTGATGCGTGGATGTCTTCAAGAGAAACTTATTAGCACTGAAGAACCGAGTCAAAGGAGAAAAAAATCTGGGAAAGAAAAAGAGGCTTAAAAGGAGAAGGAAGAAAAGTTATCGATGAAGAAATTCTTTAATCGTTTAATCCCTCTCTCTCTTTCTCTATTCCTTTCTGGCTCTACCTTTCCATGATGAGTTTTTTTTGGTTCCGGAACACACACACGTCACACACTCACTCACTCTTTTTCTTCCCTACAAGTGTAATATCATTCATGTGTCTTCTACATGTGAGTATGTATCCATTATATGATGGAAGGGAAGGGATTTTTCAGGATTTTCCCCTGCTCTTCTGTTTCATCATTATTTCATGAGAGAAGTGAATTCTACTCGAGATGATTTTGATGGTCGGGAATCCTCAACTCTACTTCTTCTCTGAGAGGACTTCTCGCCAAGAGTAGAAAAAGTAAAAGAGAGAGAGAGAAATGGAGCTGGAGAAAATTAATCCATTGGTGGTGTGGGTGTAGAGAAGAGGAAGATGCTGTTCTAAACGGAGATGATGGAAAAATCCGAGAACCAAGAAGAGGAGGAGATTCAATCTATTTTTAAAGGCTATGAATCCATTTTATTATATGAGTGAGACTGAGAGGATGAGGAAAATTGAAAAATATTCAAGTCAAAGCACAATTCAATCCTCATCTCCACTTTAGAGCGACGATATATAAAAGAAAGGAAACAAAATATTCCATTTAAATTAGCGTAAAAGCCTAATCGGGAAGTATGTAAATTTTTTATATATTTCCATGTCGTGTTTATCCTAGTGTGTGTGTGTGGTACACATAATATGTCATTGTACTTGTCTACACTGGTGAAAAGAGTTGTACACAAAAACCAATGGGATGATTGTCTTCCTCAGTGAGGAATCCTCACTAATAATTCAAGAAAACATGGAAGAGACAAAGCCGAGATTTACTTTTCATCATGGTAAATGTTAAATTATTCAATGCTGCCATGTTCGCCTGGGGTAGCTTGCACAAAAAAAACAAAACTTCTCCCGTGAGTGTCTAGAGTCTCAAACTGAGATAAAGCCTACTAAAACGAAAGGACAAAGTAGAACTGAGAGGAAAGTCAAAAAGTTGTAACGTAGAAAGTCGTCCATTAATTTAATACGACATTAAAGTAGTATTGACAACCGTTTTATTTTCCTTGTGACATCACACACACAACACAAGAGATGAAAGGAATGTCCACGTATTTCTCTGTCACACAAACCCACATTTTTGGACCCTACTTCTATCCACTAGGAATACTAGGATTGTATAGAAATTGTCGTATCGATTGGATGAAGAATTCGAGATATTTGGTGGCCAAATACGATCATCAACCATCCAAACCTGTCATCATTCCAAGGAAGACTCAAAAAAACAAAAAGGAGAAGGATGTTGTCGATCAGATGTGGAGAAGAAGAGAAGGAAATAGCTACTTAATGAAATGACATAAACTTTGTGCGGTTCATATATAATAATAATATTCTTGTGTGGTGGGAAAATGTGGAGAATTCCCTTTGTCTAAATTTTATCCTCCTCAATTCGTTATATGGACAACTGACGTCGAGTGGATATACGTGTTCCCTCATTCCCTGTTCATTATGAGTTCGCAGAGAGAGAGAGAAAGAATTCACATATATACTTAAAATACGAGGGAGTTGTCAACGCCAATGTCCATGTCAATTCATCATCTAAAAAAGACAAAGTGAGAAAATGGTGGAAGGAGGGGAATTTGGCTATTAGGACCTTCGCCTGGATCTGACAGTCGACAACAACAAGGGGAAACTGACTGGAGAGTTTATTTATGAACAGTTTTTCCGTTTTACTGTGTGCGTGTGTGCGTGTGTGTGTGTGTCGAGGATGATGGAGATTACTATGTATTATTAAAATTTTCTCGACTACTACTGCTTAGGACGCTGCATGTCAACCCAATAAAAGTTGGTCATGTGCTATACGATATCATCGATCTAGATTGTTGTTTGTTTGTTTGTTTGTGTGGGTGAAGAATTTACTACGACTAACCCAGTCTCGTTGTTGTTACGAACAAAATGGTAATCTTTCACAAAGGACAAACACGAGCATTTTGAAATTTGCATGGCATACACAAATTCAAGGTTCAAGTTGAAATCTGTTGATGATAAAGTTTGAACAAAACTACTGTGTATAGAAATTTTGATGAATAATTCACTCACAAGAATAACTCCCGACTTTCGCCCAGTAATAACTTTGATTTTGAGGATGTTTTTGAAAGTTGACAATGGTGTACCGTGTTGGACCGTCCCCAACATTGACGAATCGGAAAAGATTGGCGTCTTCATCTGCAATGAGGAAAGAAAAATGTTCATCCAACATATTGACAAATCAAACTCAATTAAATCAAAACTATGTGTAATAATTATCTACGAAAAGAATTCTCTGCCCACACATCATTAATTAATTTAACCTTCACAATACAGTAATATTATTTCTTTCGTGTCGACATTTGTCTCTCCTTGTTGTCCATTGTGAAATTGAGGACGAGTGAATAAGACAATTGTTATGCTTGAATGAAATCCTTCCGGAAATGATGACAGCAGGGAATTCTTGTCCAACAAATTTTATTTTTGTCAACAAATTTTTTTCGCCATTCAAAAAAATTTCCGCCCTGCCATTGACATTCACGACTACTCTATTACTAAATACCCCATCAGTTTTCTTGCCAGTGTAAATTTACATTTTTAATTACCTTTAAATGTGACATTCTTCAAATACTCGACAAGTTGTTCCCCATCCACATGATGCATTGCTTGACACACCCCAGGTTTACCTCCACAAAGTGTTTGGTGCATATTGTGTAAGGCGTAGCCAAATGCGTAAGCAGCATCCCGAACAAAATGAACAAAAGACTGCAGGTAAAAAATAAAAATAATTAAAACAACTCACAAATCCATCTGCGAAAAGGCATTATGATGACTCAGGTTTTCCTTACTTGTTGATCGTACAGTCTATTCCGTCCAATTTTCAGATCCGGACTGCATGTGGCATTAAAATCCCTGTTAAATCTTGTCTCTTGTGTCGTGTTCAGTTTACATCTATTAAAATAAATTTTTCAAAATTAAAATCCAGAAAAATAGCAGGAAAAAAATATCCAAGAAAAATGGTCCAATGTAAACAGAGCTAGTAATTCCAGCCTTCCCCTCATATTTCAATTTGCATGCTATCTAACACTATGTAACAGTCAAAGGAGGAGGAGAACGTTTTTTTTGCAAAAATCTCTCGCAAAAATCCCGGAACCACCCCAGACACATATTAATGATCATGTACCAAAAAGTACAAGACTACACACAACATTCTGAGGAGGAAGGAGGTGACAGAGTCTAAAGAGACAATGACGAAGAGGGAACTGTCATCCAATCTGGAGAATTCATGGAGCATATTTTAAAGTGGATTTTCATATTGACAATGACGAAATGGAGAGAGAGGGGCGATAGACACGAACAAACTTGTTCTCATCCATTTAATACCCGCCTACAGTTTCCCTTCGACAAGCAAAGAAAAAATGAGAGAGTCAAAAGAAAAATAAACAAAATTTTTCTATTTTAAACCACGCACGCACTCTCACATAATAAACCCTCCACACACACACTCTCTCTCTCTCTGCTTATTTATATTTACAAAATATAATTTGAAGGAGAGCCTCCATAACCAAGATTAAATTGACCTAGCAAAATAAAGGGGGTAAGAAGGTAGAGGATTTATTTGGTTACTTTGCTAGGAGTAGCATTTTTACAAAATTGGATCTTTCCTCAAAAAAGAATTAGAATTTCAGATTCTCTCAGACTGTACATAACTCAGAGTGTAAATCTTTCAAATGGAAGAGGGTAAATCATTTACCGTAAATGTTAAGGTTTTCCTTTTAATTGTATTAATCTGTGTCACAGGTGCTGGTTTTTGTTTTCCTATTCGAAGCACGTTCTTCCGAAAAGTACTGGGGAAAGTACTTTCTCCCTTGCATGCAAAGACAATAGAGACAGCCTTTCTCCTCGTCATCCTCATTTCCTCCTCTTCCCTACTGGTTCAACGAAGAAGATCAAGTCTCCTAATAAAAACAAATCTCCTCTTCATCTACGCATCTACAAGCTGAATGCAAACCCTTGTCTCTCTCCCTCCCCCTCTCTCCTCTGTGTGTGCGTGTCTCTGGGGAGATAAAAGGTCCTTGAGAAAGACACGAGTGCATCCACACAAGTATTGAACTAGATTTGCATTCTCCAGGACAAATTTCTAAAGATTTTCTTTGTAAATAGGATTAAAATCCACACTCCTCGGTTACACGAGCCGAGATGACGAGGAGGAGGAGGATTGGGAATTTTACAAAGGACAAATTATTACATAATAATTCCAAATTCTCCAGAATCCAAAATTTACTCTTCTCTCTTTTCCGTGTGTGTACTAAATAACTGACAGACTCTCAAAGGCTTAGTATTGAAGAAATTCAAGTTCTGTTCGACATCATGGATTCTTGTACAAATTTAATCCTTTCTAAATAATTCTCAGTTATGTTAATACATTAATTTGCAACTCGTATTATTGTGTACTAAAAAGGGATATTAGTGTCACTACGTTATTTCATAGGAGGTCAATCCAGGTTTTCCCTGTCATTCTCCATTGATTTTCAACTGACATGAGAATTTCCGCACGTATTAAGTGCGTCGGCTTTATTTATTGACATTGATTGACACGGAGTAGGAGTGTATCTGCGCATTAATCATTTTAAAAAAAATCTGTAGAAAAAAAATTACCCGAAATTTTGTTCCCAAAATTCGGAGAACCATGGATTGACCCTGGAATGATCCAATTGGAGGGATGTGAAATATTCGTCAAAACCCCGGACACGACTGACGAGAGGCTGGATGGCAATGGCTCCTTCCATGATGATTTCTTGTCCCTGAAAAGCGGAGGTAAAAAAACTGTCATTAATCATCAATTACCCTGGCCACGACGCACTATTTTACTTCCTAATTCACCCATCCAGTCTAAAAATAAATCCTAATTTTAATAATCTTAATAGCCACGCTCATCATCAAATAAGGATGACGAGTGATGGCTTGTGACAATTCAAAATTAGATCCCTTTACTTTGTGTACTTTCCTTGAATTAACATTTTTCCTATTATATTTGTGTAATAATGAGGATAGTAAGAAGGATGGAAGGATTTTTCCTACACAAATTTTAATATCTCCTCCTCCCATCATTAAGACACGACTTTACTGTTTAAAGTAATGAGAAAGAGAGAGAGAGAGAGAACTCATTAAATTTATAATATAGGACGGAGAAATTTTGGCAAGTGAAAACTTTGGATGGTCCACCACACAAACCACACACCCCACTTTCACTTTCTCCAGCACTCCAGCCAGAAATCATTATCCTTGTTATCTTCCTCTAATTTTCCGCTTGACGCTTGTCTTTCAAAGGTTTCAAAGGCTCAAAATGGCAGATGCCACAACACCCGTTCTTTCTCTCTCTCTCTCTCTCTCTTTCTGCAAAAACTTAAAAATACTGATCAAGACCACGAAGGATTTTTAGAAGATACTTCCTAAATAAATTTTCCATTAAGTTATTCAACCATCCCACACACACCCACACTTGTATACCCTTACTTTGAGCATTAAGGACCCCTCAAGACTCATGTCAAGTGTGTAGTAGTTTTCCATATGAAATATGAAGCTTATGACTTTCTCCGTACTTTCTCTCCCCTCTTAACCGCATTTAAGGACAACAACCTTCCACCAAAAACTCTCTTAACTTTCAATTCTTATTAATTTCTCCAGACACACACAAACACAGGGACACACGCACACACTTGACGTTCCTTTTATACTGAGAGAGAGAGAGAGAGAAGATCTACTGATCAAATTCTTGAGAAATTGTAATTGGTAAGAACAAAGTTCCTTGATTACATCCATTAAGGCATCAACTTTAATCAAAGCCACGCTTCAAAATTCTTGGAAATAAACTTGCGGATCCTCACACACATGCACACACACACACAAAAGGAGGGATGGAAAATTACAACCACATTTTATGAGAGTGCAAAAATATTTTTCCTAATTCATTTATTCCAAATCTCAATAGATTTTTCACACACACACACAGGACAATAGCCAAGAACCCGCGTGAGAGAAGAAAGTATTCCGAATGAAGGGTCATTTTCTTGACAAACAAAAGAATAGAGAAATTCCAGTTTCTCCGTCTTCTTTCCGTTTTTTGCCTTGATTATGACTTTGGGGGGCTGGGAAGTGAGATGAATGTGAACCATCTGCCTTTTCTCTCTCCTCTTTTCATTTCTTTGGGATATCTCTTTTTTTGAAGGGATAAATTGGAAAAAGAGAACGACTTGATTCATTAATCAGACTTTTCAGTGTTTGTAAAGGGAAACGAGTCTCGTTCCTTCACTCATGAATTATGATCGTCCGACCAATAAGCAGAGAGGAAGGAGAGAAAGAGTGAAAAAAATGTACAATAGAAATGGACTTTGATTCATTCCCTTTTTTTGTCTCTTCAGTCTTCACTGTCTGTCGATCCCATTCTGAAGGATAGGGATAAAACGCACATCTTTGTCTACTAGAAAAAACTATTTCCGCAAAAGTCTTGTTTCTCAAGTGAGAGAAAAGGAGGGAGAAAGGAAGAGAAAGTCATGAGGCAATACTCGCAACATATGCACCACAAATAATGTATGCACTATCAACTTTAAACGAAAATCAACACACACACACACACCCAATGACCTTCTTCCTCGATATTTTATATTTTCTGTGGGACACATAAAGAAAGTAAAACGAGGAGGAGGGAAAGAGAAAAAAGAAAGCAAGGCTCAAATGACATGGGGCGGGTTGGTGTTGGTGGAGAACAGCTTTTCTCCCTGTGTCTCTCCTTTCTATAACATTTTTTATGATGGTCGATCTCGACAGAACATCACGCCAACTCACCCTATTTCCACTTTCGTCCATTTTTCCACACACACGCAAAATGTTCTTGAAGGAGGGAGAGGGGGAAAGAAATAAAAATGCAAAGCAGAAGAAAAAAGGCGGGAGAAAGTAGAAGTAGCAAATCTTTCCTCCAATTTTTTGTCTAAAATATCCCCACAGATTTTTTGAATGGTTGAGCTTAAAAGCTTAGTTGGATGACTTTGGAATGGGATATCTGTTCATCATGTAAAATTTGCAAGTGCAAGGATAATAATTCTACTGTAATTTTGAACAAGATTGAAGGATAAATGTGAAGCAGTGTAATTCCAAAAAATTGTACTGGCCAAGGAAAGGCTAGGAGAAAGCACAAGGACGATATATAGTCAATAGTCAAATAACTGGAGAAAGTTGGAGAAAATTTGAACTGCGGTTTGTCATGATTGCTTCATGGCTTCATTTTGACTTTCTCCATATTCAACCTCTCACTTTTATCTACACTATAGATTCTACAGTAGAAGAAAGTATTTCGTAGCTCGTAATTCCTTCACTCCATTATTGCAGACAACAATTGAACCCGAGTAGTAAAGAGACAGAAAACGGAGAACCGAGATAGGACTGACCAAACAGATAAAACATTCTTAAATCTTCAAGATATTTGGTCAGAGGAAAAAAATTGTTGCTGGCGATGAAGGGAGCTTTTATCTCTTGACTAGGGAAAGTGGTCTGCATTTTTGGAATTTATGAGGAATTTATGCGCATAAAATATACAAGTAAACACTCCTCCCTCCGATTACTCTTCTCTGCCCTTCAAATAAGAAGACGATTTTTTCTCCTCCTCCTTTGTTCATACTAAGATACTCCATATTTACTTGTGCGTGTAGTTGAGTCACCAACTGTTCCTTGCTTTCTCCTTCTGGAGAAAGATAACAGACCGGGGAGAACTCTTTCCTGTTTTCCAGTTTAGATTTGCAGTGTGTCCGGATGTTTGAAAATGTACATCATATTTTTTGTGGGACAGATTACACAAGATTGTGAAATGTGTGTGTGTCTTTCTCTCTCCCACCCTCATGCCATGTAATATGAGATGTGTAATGTAATATAGAAAAAATCCTACACACACACACGATACGCTGCAGTGGGTAAAAAGTTTGCCGCATTGTAATTTGACTATTGAGATTCATGGTACGTTTTGGAAAATTGTACAAGTTAAAATTTGCAATGTTGAAACATCTGCTCTTCTTCTCTTTCTCCTCCTTTTCTAATATGCCAACAAGGTTCGTACATGTTCAACTTAGTAATCAGAGCCTCTCAACTAAGCCGAGAAGAGAAAGTATGAAAAAAATGGGAGTTGTGAGAAGTCCAATTGAGAAATGAGTCCTTCAAATGTTTTAAAATTGAAGTGGGCATTCCATTGTAAAGTTCCTGAGAGCCATACAAATAATTTTCTCTATACTTTAAATATGAGAAAGACAATAGAGAAAGTTGTGAGACACAACAAGAGAGAAAGAGCTTTCTCTTTTTTGTCCTTCTCTTCACAATCACAACAGGCTGGAAAGTTTTGTACGAAATGAGGAGGAATACCAAACTCTTTTATCCAGTACTAAATGCAATGAGAAAGCAGAGGACAATGGGAATGTAAGCATTGAGTTAAAAAGGGAAAGTAAATCCTCAGAACTTTCTCTCCAATTCTCTTGTTTGCTCACTTTCACCCACTCAATTGTCCCCTCACTCTCTTTCCTTTTTGAGGATGTGTAGACAATTTAATTTAATTTAAATACATTTGCACAGCTTCCACAATGGAGTGTGCCTGCGTGTGTGCGTGTGGAGAGAAATCTTTTGTTTTCAATTTAGCACATGCTAAATTTTCAGTGGAGGGATTACTCTTTTTTTGGCACAATTTGTACAAAGTTTTGGCTGCTGTACAATTTGAGGGACAGCTGTAAAATCAGATTAAAGTGTTTCATCACGCGGACAAGATTTTCCATTCATGGATTTAATAAATTGGAATTAAATCTGGATCAACTATTTTTTTTAAATGACCTTTCCGACCTTCATCTTGCTTGTAGGATTAAGATGTGTGTGTGCGTGTACAAAAATGTGAGAGTACTTTAACTCCTTAATTGCTCCCTTCATTACTATTCATTGATCCAATTTGAAAGCTAATACGCCCTAATGCCCTTAAGTCTCCTCCTACACACAATCTCATTCCGAATGCTTTCTCTACTTTCTCCTCCTTGCGTGTAAGCACCTTGTAAAATGGGAAGAGTTGGGAATCCCACGGTCCACATTACATTGCACTGTACCATTTATAAAAGATGAAGCATTGCCTCTTCAAAGTAGGGAGAAAGCTGGACACTTCAGATATGGCACCCACACACACACACATCCAACTCTTCATGAAAAGCGTCTCCTTCCCTGCCTCCTCTTGAAGAAGAAGAATGTTCTCAACTTTGCATCTCTCACACTCTTCTTTTCTCTTTCAATATGTTATGTACGTGTACACATGAGTGTTGTGTAGGAAAAAAAGAATTGCTTTACTCTCTCCGGGATATTTTCTCCAGGATGAGATCCATGAAAGAGAAATCTTGTCTATTCTACTCTACTCGCTATATTTGCCAGGGAAATTCTGTTCTCTAACTCACTCACCAGAAGAATCTTCTCTTCTCTCTCTCTCTACTCTAAATAGAAGATGGACACACACAGCACCCCATGGGCAGTGTGTACAAATGCACGCGTTTCTCTCTCTGTGTCTGTGTGTGTGTGGACTTTGAAGGAAGCAAACATGGAATGCAATACTGAAAGGCAAATAGTCGTAATCAGCTTAGAACCATTTCCTCCTCATCCTCTTCCTCTCCTAGCCGTACACTCAAAACAGGATGTATTAAAACAGACAAGTAGATGCTTGCTCACATCAAAGTTTCTTCCACTCTCTCTTTCTATCTCTGACACACACACACACAGTGTAACAGGAGGAACAGTTTGTGTGTGTGACATCAAAAGCGTTTTAGTTTATACTCCTTTTACTCAACCTAATTCCTATATTTTTCATCATATCCTGTTACCCGGGTCAGGCTGTTCCATTGTGGGCGCACGTAGACACACACACACACACACACAGAATCTTTTCTGACTTTCCAGGACTAACAAAGTTGTGGCTACACCTGTGTGCCTGTGTGTGTGTGCCTGTGTCGTGGAGTTAAGATATACCAAATGGTGTGTACACTAAGTTACAATTACTGTCTTCCATCCAGGACCAACCTCCCGACACACACACGTACAAATGACCACAAGTGAAAGTTTGTAAAAGAAAAATGGGGAAAGAGAAAGTGTTGACTGTGTGTGTGTTCGTTCCCTTTATGATGGGCTGTGTCTCCTTTTTGACGGAGAATCATATTAGAGGAGAAAGAGAAAGTCACTTATAAAGGGAGAAAGTGGGAAAGATATAAAAGACCACATTACAAGGTCGTGATAATGCTATTTTATTGTCCCTTTTACCCTCCCTCCATCCATTGTGTGTGTCTGTGTGTGCAGGGTTCACACACGCTTTGACTGGGAGAGTCAACCTTTTGTGATATTTAATGCAGCCCTGTGTTCCATGCACAATTCAAGAGAAAGTATTAATTTAATTGATCAGTGACCTTGTCATCATTTTGATGATGATGGGCTACTGTCTATCGCCAAAATGGTATGAAAATATGCGGAATTGTGTATTGTGTGAATTGTTCACTTAATTCTTAAAATACAATAGGAAGATTACTCACAGTATTTCCACGACTACTCCAAGAGTCCGTCCCAATCCAAACGTAGCGAGAGCCTGTAATTTTAATCCATTATTTTTGTATTCTCCCATCCAATAAAACGAGACATGACCTTTGATCTTATTTAAAATAATAATTTTCACAAAATTACAAGTTGAACTAAGAACAGACAGAATTGTTCGTTGTTACCTTTCCCAAGTAATTTAGCTGCCGTCATTAATTTAACCATGTACTCTTTCTCCATGATGACAACGATAACTGTGGAACAAATTTTGTAACCAAAATTTAAAATTACTGTTGAAATTTAAAATTTTATTTTTTGATTTCTCAAAATAGAAAATTAAAGTGAGTGATGACTACATCATCACTCCGTCATCTCAAGTGAAGATTTTGTTAGAAAATGGAATCTGCAGTTTCAAAAGTTGTGGGCTAAGAATAAACTTTCTCTCCTCTTGTCCATAAAAGTTGTGGTGAAAGTCTTGGAGAGAGTCTTGTTTAAGAGGGGCTCTAATATGAGTTTTTATGAGGGTCAAAACTTATTGAAAGTTGATCTTGATCAAGTCAGAATATCTGTTCAAAAAAACTTTTCCCTCCTCCCACCAAAAATGACTTGAGCACTCTCCAAAGGTTTCAAGTTGCCCGACTCGGAGAAAGCATACTGTAACGGTTGTTAAACCACACACACACATCTACAGTCACCACTACAAGTATGGCATACAAGTATCATCTTGATAATGATATGCCATAATATTATAATAAAAGAAGATAAATAGTCTGATGATCAGGATCGTGGGGGGGGGGGGGGGGGG
>WJFB01000199.1:0-58263 GCA_009870185.1 Pygmarrhopalites habei | reverse complement strand
GACAATGTAATGTGAGGCCAATTTGCTGAACGAGCAGTAAAACTTCTTTACTCGTTCATCTTTTCCCACATATAAATATGTACTTTGTTCCAAACTTGAAAGACTCGCTTGGAGAAAACAGGAGAAAGCGAATGAATAATTTCTTCTACATTATCCCCGAATATTAGACAAATGAACGTCTATTGACTTTCGTATTGTGTGTGTCTGAGGCACACACACTGTCTCATAGGCAGTCATAGGAAACTTACCACGGACTTCGGGTTTGGATGCGATTGAGCGGATAATTTGATTGTAGTCACTCTCCACGAACTGATCACGGATGACTCTCTGTGGAGTTGTAAAGCAAATTGAACCATTTGCTGCAAAATCCCGGAGTGTCTCGAAACAATGGACCCCATACTCCGAATCTGAGAAATTTCCAATATTATAAATTAAGGTCACACACACCACACGCCACACATGTTAACCTAATTAAAAGTATGTGTGTTAAAGTTCCTAATTACGCATATTGTTCAACGTAGTCAAGATCCTAACCTGAATAAATCACGGCGACGTACGTCCAATTGAAAAATCTGGAAAAATGTAAGAAGGAAATTTGTAAGAGTAATCAATTTTGTTTCATTGACAGTTTTTGATACCGAGCGCAGAGTACGCAAAAGTGTTTTAACCATAGTGAAAGCTACTTTAATTACATGTCAGGGTTACTCTCTCACCTAAACGTGTACCAAATTAGGATGATGACGATGGGAAATTTCCTATTATGCTGTCCAATAGTTTGTGACCACATTTGAAATTTTAACGATGTAACTCAATCACGCACGTACACACCGCACCCACACAGAGAGAGAGAATGGGTAAAGGAGCCACAGTTAATTAAAACTTTGGTGTAGTACACAGATTTTGTGGGAAAAAGGAATACAAAAATTAACTTCCGAACGATTATCCTACACCAAAATACTCGGAAATCTTTTGACTCTGTAACTTTTGGTTTCCAATAAAACAAAAAGTTCAAATAATTGTACTGTTGAAAAGGGGGATTGACCTGATTGTAGGGAGAAAGTAATTAGTAATTTATTTGCTATCAAAAGCAAGTTGAGTAGTGAAAACAAGTTGAGGCGTGAAAAATCACATTCAAGCCGTAGAAACGAAATAGGCGCTGAGATTACGCAATACTCCATTTTTGATCGTTGCGAATAAAATTGTTAGCACGTAGTAGCACGTAGTAAAATCTGAACAATGAAATGCATGGATTGCGCAATTTGAGTGATGCAATTTTTTCTTTTAGCCTTTTGTTTACCTGAGTATGTCGAGGATTGTTTTGGCTTGGTTCACATCGGACGGGACGGTACGGAAAAAATATGGAAAGCGTTCTCGATTACTAAATAAAAAATGGAGGGAGAAAAGAATAGAATATTAGTTGACTTGATTTATTCCTAATTTATACTGGGATTCAAAGATGTAACATTGTTTTATGGAGAGAAAGCCATAAAAATTGTTACAACATCCATCGTACAACTGGAAAAGAGAGAAAGTAAGAGAGGGTGTGTGGACAAACCTTAATTTCGGAGAGGTACTCATGTAGCTGATTTGAGGCATGGCGAAAAGTCGCAAAAGATTTGCAACCTGGAATCATTAAACAAAAAAGATATATTTTAGGATCTCGTCATCTTTCCCTTTTCAACGTTGATGAGAGTCCCTACAAATTTGTTTCAATCTTCATTCCATCAACTTTTATTGCCATCGTTCACACTCCACACACACACACGATACGTCTGTTTTAACTTTAACCTCTTTTAGCATTGACCTACTCAACATCGCAACAGCAACCGAAATTAGATTGTTAACGCAGAGCTCAAGTGGCAGCAAAGTGAAATGTACAGAGCATCCTAAATTAATTAAAATTTTGTACTTTCCTTTATCATACACACAGAACACACACACACACACACAGGGAAAGCATTTCTCATTTCACAGACAAGATTCGCTGTGTGTGTGTGAGTCGTAACTTTGTATCATGACAGGATGGTAGTTACACAACATGTGTAAAGCTATACCTGTCTGTACTCCAACTAATTGTAGACTTTGCTGTTCCCCCATTTTGTCTCGACTCCTACTTGTGTGTGTGTGTGTCTACATGTGTGTGAAAATCTCCTCCCGGGTATCCATAATAAAGTCTTCCTGTCTTCCGTAGACAACCAGAATTAGAGACCGACGGCTGTCGGCTTCAATGTTTATGTTTGTCTCCCATAAAAGAGACGTCAGTCCTCATCATCCGCCGTTTGTCTACTATTTTGTATCTTTGAGCGAAAGAATTCTCTGATGCGTGAATACACACACACAAGCACACACACGCTCCATGTGTATTTCTCACATTCTTCTCTTTTACTTTCAGTCTTTTATGCTTTTTTCCACCGAATGACTATTCTCCCATTATTAATAACTTCGCACTCCCGATTCCCATGGTGGTCAGCATTCCACACACACACACTCTCTCTCAATGTGTGTGTGTCTCTCAATCATAATGATTCTGGGTGGTTTGACAGGGACAAGATAAAGGGGTGCGAAAGGGAGAGAATTAAAGAGAGGGAAAGCGTTAGGAGCCATAAAAATGAGAAAATTACATGTTCATGGCCATGTTCTCTTGTTCGGCTCCACACACACGCAGACACACACACAAAGAGAGAGAGACATGAATCGACCTTTGTGTGTCTCCCCGTTTTTTATCTCTCCCTGGATCCGTGGTCAATTGTGAGGATATTTTAACTGCATTGAAAATAGGGCAAAGATACCACCTATGGCGGTCATGTGCCCGAAGACTGCCCTATAAACACTGCGTGTGTGTGTCTGGCACTAGGACACTACATACAGTACAACTTAAGCTAAAAACCAATTTAAGGACAAGATTCCGTGTGTGTGTGTGTGTGTTTCACATACAAGGTTATGGAGGGTACAGCGGATCTTTCACATTATTGAGCCAATGCTCTTGGTATTTTTCCTTGGCTTTCCCCTCCCCTTAATTTATTGCCTTTAGCTAAGACAGTTCAGGTAAGACAGACAGTGAAAGTAGAGAAAGTTGGGGACATGCAACTAACGATAAATTGTTGATGTAACAAGAACATGGTATCGATTTCCCTCCACACACGCCATATATTTGTGTGTGTACACGGTAACTCATCCCAAGTCAAAATATAATTTGTGGATGGGAAAAATGAATTTAGAGTACTTGTTTAAGAGAAAATACATGTAAGACTGGAGGGGATATTGAAAATTCTTGGCAAAATTGGATTTTTCTGTGATCACCTCACCTGAATGGACACTGAAGAGGATTGTCCTCCAATTACTCCGATGATCCGATCAAATTTCCCTGGAAATTCCAAGAAAAAACTCCGTGTGCATTTTTTAACAAAAGAGAAAGTTCGGAGAGAGAGAGAAAAAAAAACTTTCTTACCATTACGAAATTTTGCCGGACTCCCATCTTTACACTCGAATTCCGTCTGATGGAATTCATTCGAATGAGCAATAAACCCTAAAGCGAAAATGCAAAATTGTGAATAATTTTTTTCTTTACTATGATTGAATTAAAAGTAGGAATTGGAAATTGATGGCAATTTTATTAGCATAATTTTCTCTACTGTGAATCATTTTTTGTAGGAAGAAAACATTTTTTTGGATCTACCTTTGATGAAGTCTAAAGACTGTTCAAGCGCGTAGACAGCCGAGTCACAAGAATCTAAAGCGAGAACCCCAAGCGAAAATCCGGGTAGGAGATCAGGATCTGCGTTGATCTTCTCGAGTGTGTACAAAAGGGCTTCCAGCGGTTGAATCCCGTCCTCTGTCTAGAGAAAGTGAGAGAAAATTATGTATTTTCTTTTTTAAAAAAAGTGAAAAGTGTTCACACATGAGATGTAACATCTCAGGAAGACATTTGTAAAAAATTGGTGGAGCTTTTCACACTTTTTCTCCATGGAGACAGTGGATTTTATATGGAAAGAAAGTGACGGACAAAGTGAAGGATGTGAGAAAATGATGATCAAAAGGATAAGGATTTTTTATGGAGAAAATGGGGGAAAATATAGAAAAATTGATTCATAAAAGCTATTCAACTTGTTGACTTGGTGCGATACAAAATCTTGAATCAAATACAAAATTAATGTAAATAGTTGAATGGACGTTCATTAAAATTGTATCAAAAAAATGTTCTTTAATTTTATTGCGAGGAAAATAAGACAAAAAGACGTCGAATTGGCTTCTCTGATTTTCGTTTACTTTCTCCGGTGTAAAAAGTGAAAGTTTGGATTTTCCTCCATATTTATACACAAACGAGAAACAAAAAGGTTTGCAAAGACTTGTTCGCTAAAGAATTTTTTTTGTATTTAAATCATGACAAACTTTTCTTGGAGTAAGACTTAAAGTTTTATTACTCCGTACACTATAAATATAATTTTTTATCTTTCTCCTCCTTTCTGTCTTGCAGTGAAAGTATTTGTTTGCAGAACAGGAGGAGAAAGAGAAAGAGCAAGTTTTGAAATTTAATTAAATTTTATCTAAATGACACAATTTTCACACCGAGAATGATAAACTGTTCAAAAAATGATGCACATTTTTACCAAACTATTTTGTATCTTCTGCTACACACACACACGAGGTCTGCAATGTGTGTATGTACTATAGAGAAAGTAATGTCTTAATTGAAAACGTCTGATGGTGAGAAAAGAGGATTGTTGAATATTTATGAGGGAGACTCTCATGATGATAATAAAGAAATGGTAAAATGTATTTAGTACCTGTATTTTATCGCAGACATCCGAACCAGAGCCACGATGATGGATTGGGAAAAGAGCACCGAGCATAAAATCCCCGGTGTAGTTCACGTACAGCTTTTGACTAAGACTACTAGTCGTACTCGTGAAATGCCCCTGAACAATCAGACAGTCAAAAAATATGAAGACTAGGACTACTCCGAATAATGGAGAAACCCGCATTTTTCCCAATGCTTTCCCTTCCCCTCCTCCTCCTTCTAATTTCACTTTGGGGAGAGAGAAAGGAAAAAATTTGAGTCTCGTCTCTTAATGACCCTTCTGTTCCTCCTCCTCCAGAGGAAACAAGGCTTTACTGCGTCCTATTGTGAAGGTCGGGAGAGAAAGCGAGAAAGTCGTTGAAAGGGAGAGGAGGAAACACTTTTCTCCCAAATTACTTTATGTAAAAATAATTTTCATTCCCTCCTCCTCACCACCTCCACTCTCTAATTTCATTTTAACAAGGTAATCACTTTTTAAAAATTTGTCCTTTCTCAAAAAATCCCTCACAGATGACCTGACCTGTCAGCACCACCAACTCTAGCACCACATAATATTTAAAATGCACTTTCTCCAAGTAATTTCCCAGGGAATGGGCCCAATTTCAAGTGTTTACTTTCTTCTCGGATTTCTCAAAAGTTTTTTGTGTGTGTGTGTTTACACACACACGCAGAAAATTGTACCTTGGGCAATTGGAAGATCAAATGTCAAATAAATACTCTCTCTCTTTTCCAACTCCTTTCATGTAACCAGCCACGAACACCCCACACAAACACACACACACACACACTTCAAAATCTCAATTCAGAGAGGCAGAAAAACACTCTCAAGAGCTCAAGGGTTCTCCACTCTCTCTCTCTCTCTGTTGTGTGTGTGTGAAAGAAAGGAAAACTGATGCGGAATACCAAAGTCAGAATAATGGTCGTCCAGATTGCACTCTCAATTTTTTGCACACAGCAATGAATTGATCCAAATCTTTTTTTGAATTCAAAACAAGATCACTCCTCCTTTCTCCTCCTTTCTCCACTCCGACACACGGCACACACACGCAGCAAACACAAAAGAAAACACGAATGGATGTGAGTGGAAGGACGAGACGATGATGACGATGATCAATTTTCTTTGTACGCAAAGGGATCACAGAAAAAAGAATTTCCAATTGCGTGAGTACTATCCCTTCACACACACACACAAGCACACACTGAACACTGCTCTCTAATTAACTAATTTTTTGCGTAGTATTCGAAGCACTTTTTTCCAAAAATAATGGTTGTTATTCCGAATTGTGTAGACAACCCACACACACGGCACAAAACACGCGGCACTCCTACCTTCCACTTTAAAAATATTTTGTTCCCTCCTCACGTGTCTGTCCACTTGTCCTTTTAATAGAGAAAGTGGAGAAAGTTTCTGTAGAACAATCCAATCAATGGAGAGACAAACACAATTTGCAATTTATTCGTAACTCCAAGGTTGTCCTGTCCTCATGTCACACAGACTCCGGTGGATGGCTGAAAGTTTGAAGAATCAAGGGTTCAAGGGTTTGAAGAGGAGACGAGGAGGGAGGAAAGGAATGGGATTTACGAGGAAGTAAATCTCATTTCAAGTCTCTGCGTCGTCCTTCCATTGTACACAAGGAAAATCCACATGAATCCATATCCAATAATAGTGTGTCACTTTGTAATGGATATAATACAGAGTAGTACACACACAGACAGGACAGTGTCACACACGCTACTCTTGTAAATCCCGATGTGGGAGATGGAGAGACAAAGCAGTTCTTCCGGGATAACTCCGTCACACAACAAATTCCGCTGCTCAATTCGATTTCTAAAAGAGAAAAAGAGAAAATCATTATTTTACACGCCATAAGATGAAATTTCTCTCCAGGATTTCTCCAGGATAATTTTACAACGACATCCGTCCATCATTTAATTTGTGTATTTCATAATTTGAATAAAAATATACATAAAAAATATATTTATTCTCAGAATTGGGCTCAAAATTCCTCAAAATGGCTGTCAGAAAACCAGTGCCATTTTCCCCACCTCAGATTCTATTTTATTAGCATTCTTTCTCCGATAGTGAAAACTATTACAAAAATATGTACCGCCCAAGTTTCCTCTGAACAGACAACTTTTAATTCGGAGGAATTCTGCGTGTGTGTGGGGGGAAGAAAGTTATCAAAAACTATTGAAAAAAGTATTAAAAAACACACTCTTTTCCATGTTGGAAAAATGGGGGTGAAGAGAAAGCTCTTTCCCTTGGTATTACATAATCAATCTTAAAATTGAGGATGCGGATCTTGTATACGATGAATGTACATCTGTCCATGTTTTTTGATCAACCTATCATGTATACTCGGACTCTGCATTTTTTCCTCTCCATTCTTACAATACAAGGGAATGTACAATACTTTCTCCGTCGTCTCCGAAGCAGAAAAAAACTTAAAATTAAAAAAGTTGCTGGGCCAAGACTCCGGACTTTCTTATTCTGGAATTTCTCCAGGGACCGCGTCTCTCCTTCCTTTCTCCTTTCTTCCAGTTACACACGTCATCTTTTTCCCCTTACTTGCTTAATTCAACAGACACACTCGTACACTCTCTCATTCTTTTTCTTGCCAGGAAGAATACGATATTTTCAACACACACGCAGTCTACGTGAATTTTAATGGACGACTTCTTCGCTCAAATTTTAATGGACACCCAATTTTAAAAAATCAATACTTTTATTTCGAGCGAGAGTGATTTCAAGAGTAGCCACTTTTGATCTTCCTTTAAATTGCAGAATTAATTTAGCGAATCAACAAATTATCAATTAATTTTATAAGAAATCCCTGACCTCAATTTGTCACCCACAAAAATATACCACAAAGTTTCTGTAGATTAAAAACTGGATTTCGGGATCTGATCAACGATTAGAAAAAAAAACTTTAGTCTTTGCCTCTTCAAAAGTTTTTGCAAACTGTCATACCTCGTCGTAGAATGCCAATCAAGAGAAATGACGTGTCTGCACTGACAAACAATTTGCAGAGAGAGAGGAAATCAAATCAATTTTTTTTCTCACAGATTTCCCTAACTCACTCACTCTTGACACACAAGTTTCCTGGAAACACACGCACACTCTTCACATGTGTAAAGTCGTGTATAAATCACAGGAATTCCAAATCAAATTACTCTTCTCCATCGGTACACACACACACAATTTATGTCATCTGTTTACTCAAATACAGACTCTTCAAAATTTACTACGACTTCCTTAGCTAAATTTGAGCTTCGTTTAATAATAACTAATCTGGAGAATGGCAGAGTTGGATTTTAAGCCTTAAGCTCCACAACAACACAAGACAACACACACGCACAGACAGTCCACTAATGCTAGTGCTTAATGACAAACCCATGTATCATACAATGTTCATATTTTATGCACATTTCTACCCATCACACACACACACATGAGGTACCAAGACCCACAGTGATTCATTCTTATGAGAAATTGTAGAGAGAGAGAGAGGCAAATCCTTCTCAATGGCATTCAGCCTGAGATTCCTTGAAGACGAGTCAGAATGTGTACTCTTCTCTTGCCTAGTAAAGTACCTAAGAGAGAGAGAGAAGTCATCATTATCATTCATCGTCAGTCTCAGCGTTATATCCCGTTTTGCTTATTCATCCCATAATCTACATCCTTTCCTAACATCCTCACAAATATTTTCAACTCCCCCTCCACCACCCACCATTATTTATATTATTTTAACTAACAGCTGTCCAGTCCAGCCACAACCACACACACACGACTATCAAACTACAATAAGCAGTTTGGACTCATTTGACTCTGTCCACAAATTTTTAGTCTCACTAAAATGCGTAATTTCTACGTCGTCAGAGCAAAACAGACGCAAGTCCGCAATTAATCATTGTCAGGATAAAAAGAAAACAGAAATCTAGGAAATGGTCTCTCCTACGACTTAAATTGACAATATATTTTCTAATCAGATTTTAATACCTATTTAACGAAATTTTTAGAAAGTAAATTTGAATAACAAAAATATGGTAAAGGACCCTATGCATTTTGTTGTACTTTTTGGGCCAACAAAAAATGGCGGTGCAAACGACAGCCTCAATATTTCGACCTGAGACCGGGCTTGTTTTATAGCCAATGAAATTGTCTACAAAATAAGACATGGCGGTTTTTTGGATTTTTTTTCTGGCACGCGGAAATTTCAAAAAACTGAAAAAACGAAGGATTTTCATGTACTTTGCTTTTGAAATTCCCGCGTTCGAAAAGAAGAATCCAAAAAACTGCCATGGCTTATTTTGTAGACAATTTCATTGCCTACAAAACAAGCCCGGTCTCAGGTCGAGACGTTAAGGGATGCATGTGCACCGATGGTTAAAGCAAAACACATAGGGTCCTTTCGTTTTCAAGTCCACATTTGTAATTTAAATTCGAATCTGAATTCCAAACTAAATTTCTGGGTAGCAAAGTCGCCGGAAAGGAGAATTAAAAAAAGATTTGGTTTTGAAAATTGTAAATTAATTTCTGGTGCTCTTGAAAATAATTTAAAATGTCATTTTGTGGTTCTTTCTCTATCACACATTTGTAATCTCGGTTGATCTCTACCCGGGTAGCTTTTAATTTAATTTTTTTGACAAAGAGCATCAAAATGAGACTGTCGACAAGGGGGAAGAAGAAAAGTCGGGGAAAATCGGCATTACACACAAAGGGAAACAAACACACATGCCACACACGTCTGCAGTTAATGGGCTACTATGAAGGGGTTCAAAGGGACACACACACAGTTGACACTAATGCAGGCATCAATGTAATAAGGATGGAGGGGTAAACCGCATGATGTGAAAATGATTCGACGATGCGGAAGGACAGGCGGGCATTACACATACATGAAGTTGCTCCAGTCACACAGCGGGTTCACGAGTAACGAGTACCCGCGACATTTTTTCCTGGTTAAACATTCCCACATCTTCTCCATTTTACATACCATTTTCTCTCTCTCTCTCACACACACTGTTCAGGTCTATCCAGGATAGGACAGAAGATTTATGACGTTTCCCACAAATTTTTGAGAGTCTAAACTGAGTTGATGGGGAGTGATTAAATTAAAATGATTTTGGAACCGGGAGGGGTTTTGACATCCCCTGTATAAAGATTCTTCTTTGATCCATTCTATTTGTTTTCACTCTCTCTCTCTCAAACACACACACACACACAACTCGTAGCCTGTGATCATGATTCAATTTTATGACGACCTTGCCTTTTGGAATTTAGCTATTAGTTAATGGCATTCTTGATTACTCCACACAGAGACTGTTGTACACACATGTGAGTTAAATTCTATTGCTTCACATCAGACACACACACGAGTATGGCTACATTCTATTACTTTATCCTATGTGTGTGAGAGAGAGAGAGAGGGCTGTGGGGAATGTATGAATGCAGTGCATTTTGATCACCTTGATAATTCTCTATCTCGTAAATTCCACATTTTCGGCTGACTCGGAAAAAGTTGGAACCCTCCTTCCTCTCTCTCTCTCTCTCTCTCCATACACACACACACACACAATAGTCAGTCGTTTTGAATTAACTAGGAATTGCATTGTAAAACGTGTGTGTGTGGAGGATGATATACCCCGATGTGGGAATTTCATCTCTACGTGCTTCCTGAACATTAGAATTGGGAATTAGGACTGACGTTGAACTTTCCCCTCTCTCACTCTCTTTTTCGTCTAGTCCTTTTTATGAGCAAATATCGTTTAATAGCGTATACCCACATACACAGGATATGTGTGTGTGTGTTGTAGTAGTTGCGGTGTCCTTGGTCGGACTCTTGTTGATTAAAAGGACGGTAGATACAAAGAAAACCCACATGCACCCTTCTCTCTATTTTCATGATATTTCCATTTGATATTTACCCCACCTGGATCAGTCGATCAACACACACACACGCACATAACGAGTAGCTCTCTTTCTCGACCTAATACAAATCAAATGGTTCATCCTTTGGACTTCCATGCCAATCAAAATCTACGTGGAGTATGCAATTTGGAATAAAATTAGACATCGCGTCAAGGAAGATGGAGGATCAAAATTGAAATTTTTTTTCAACATCCGCTTTTCATTCCTTTCCATTTGTATTTGCCAAATTTGAGCCACATTTACCGTGGGATGAGACGGGGCAGAGGCGGATGAAGAAAAAGGTGGGATGGCAGAGCAAAGCAGAAGATGAATTCACTTTCTCTTGTTGATTTCTCAACTGACTTTCCCTTTGACCCAATTTCCCTCTTTTTCTTACTTTTCGATATGAAACTTTCACGTGACGATGACGATCTGATGACCTTCACTCAAAAATCATTATCATTTCCCAGAATACCCGCCCTGTCAGGGATACAATCCCAAAAAAGTTTCTGGAGAAAATAGACGCAGTTTTTTCCTAGGGAGACCATTTTCCAAGACAGTGAATGTAAAGAGAAAGTCCTCACGTTGTCAATGGATTTTCATTTTGCAATTTTAATACTAGACTCAGACGATGGAGGAGGAGGAGGAAGAATTTGGAGAGAGTCGTTGATTGAAATTTCCTCCTCCTCCTCCTCTTCCTCATTGAATATTAAATGAAGAGTGGAGTCAGCTGGAGGAGTCGTAATGAAAGTGTAGGGAGTTAAACGAAGCACGTGGCACACTCGACATTCTTTTTATTTGCTGATCAACATTAGGCCAAAATTCTTACTCTCTCCTTGAATGGATGTTGACTCTAACACTTTCCTTGTTGACTGTAGCGTGAGCCACTTCACTTTTTTTATTATTTAAATCGGAATTAAGACCATCTGCGTTGGAGATTTGATGAGAAAATCCTTCAAAAAAATCAATGTTGAGCTACACGGACAAATCTTGTGTGCATACTGCATGCACGTAGTTTACATTTTTGGAAGGTGAAAGTCACAGTAATTATTGTAGACTGAACAATTTGAATTTATTTAGAATTGCAGAATTCAATACAGCACGTCTCCCTTCGTTCCAATTCGTATTGTTTCATCTGTTCTACAAAATTAAAATTTGTATTCTAATTATCCTCTTTGAAAAAACTTTCGAGGGTTTTCGGCTGTAATTTTAATGGCACATAATAAATGGAAATAAAAATAGAATTGTTTCAACAAAAGTTGTAGACACAGAGAGAGAGAGAAAGTCTGGTTCATGATTGATGAATGTCCGGAAGACTAAAATAGTAGCAAAAAAATACGGTAGAAGCTTCCAGTCTCATAATTAAATACTGAAAGGTCAGGGTCAGAAGATGTATATTGAGCAAACATTAGTCGAGACAAAAAAAATCCATTACGAGAGAGAGAGAGATTAATAAACAGTAAAAATTGTTCTCTCTAATTCCCATATTAGAACACATGTTAAACTCACTACTTTCTCCACTTTTCTCCTTCCCCTCCTCACCTCCTGTTATTATGACTTTCTTTTCAAAAATTAATCATCCGACACGGATTAAATGATAACCAGTGAACAATTTCCATTAATTCGCTCTAAGCTGACTGTACATTGGATGCGTGGAACGTAATTCCAAAAATACCTTTCCATGCAAGGCTTTCTCTCGAGGGAGAAGAGGAGGCGAGGGAGAAAGGAGGAGGGCCGAAGCTCAAGAAACCGGGAGTCCAAGTTCACGTCCCAGCGTGTTGTAAAGATAAATGAGCAGACATTTTCATGGTCAATTTGACAAGGGTTAGGATATGAGAAACAACAAAAGAGAGAGAGAGAGAAAGGTTTGAACGAGACCTCATACTTTCTCTACGCTTTCTCCACGGAGTTTAATACAACCTTGTTTTGGGCATTCCATTGCATTGCCCTCTTTCCAGGCATGATACATTCAAAGGATTTGAAACTCGGGGTTTGTATGACGTTTAATTGTACTAGTTGGGATTAATCGGAGCGGGACTCGGAATTTTGATGTTAAATCTGGACGTGGTAGTCCTCCCTTCATAATACATAGGCAGGTATGTTGGTATGTAGTATCAGAGTGGAAGTACGTAGGGGGGAAAGTGGGGGAGAAAATTGAAATAGAGTGGCGAAACTTTGTTAATTACTGATAACAACATTTCTTCCACTTGTCCTCCAGCCACCGACCCTCCTCCCTCTTCCTCCTCCTTCATACCATTCCACATTAATAGGATATAAACTGGGACGGAGGACAATAAAACCGGGTTTTGGACTTCACCTTCCGCTTTCACTAAACATTACCCTTATTTATTATGGAGTAGACTCACTTTCTCCTTCGCACAGAAACACGTAATTTAATCGTGAGGACTGATCAAGTAACAATCCTCCTCCTCTTCTATGCCACACAGACAGGAGTGTGTGTGTGCAATGCGTGTGTGTGGAGTACATAATAATGGGCTGAAAAGTTTCTCCTCACGTGCTTGCATAATAAATACAAGGTGTGTGTGTGATCACATAAATGTAATTAGGATTAGATTAGCCAAAAAACTTTCTTCTTTCACTTTGGCCTCCTCGTGTAAAATGAATAGTTTTGAAGCGGTTCAGTATTTATTCTGATCAATTGACTGGAAGTTTTGATGTTTTGTTGTTCTGTGTGGATCACAAGAAAACAGGTCACGCGATTGACGTCAAAATAAATAGAGACCTATTTTTACGGAAGAAGAAAGGAGAAAAAAAATTGCAATTTGTGGGAGGGCTTAATATTCTGAAATCCTACAATTTTATGTAATACAGATCAGAGAGAGGGAAGTCCAGAATATGAGGCACGTTGTCATGGGAGGAGGAGGAAGAGGAGGGGATTCAAACGGGCGGAAATCATGTGGACAAGGAACAACCTAGAATAGAATCAATCACCTAAGTGGTCCAGGTTTCGGGTTAAAAAAAGTTGTATATACTGTGCAGTCTGTTACCTCCCTCTCTCTCTTGTGTGTGTGTGTCAAGCTTCTTGTGGGTGGAATAGGATTGGCGGGATCTTGGACAAGACTGTATTACGTAAGTGTATGGCATGGAAGGATGACGGCGTCTTTTATCCCGAGGAAGAGAAACACGAGGCTAGATTTTGCCCTATGTTCTCCGTGTTAAGTAAACGTGTCAATTTTAGACTGCAGTCTGCCAGTTGCATTAAGGTGAGAAAAACACGTTCAAATTATTGTAACGATACTCACATCACGTCTTACAAAAATTCACCTTTCAAAATTGTGCATCTTCTCGACGTCAAGGCTCAACATTAAATATATAGAGAGAGAGACACTCGTACAAAATGAACAGAGTCGTGTGTGTCAGGGAAAGAGACGCAAATGAGAATTGACCTCAATGACCCAGAGAATTCTTGGAACTGAGTTTTTGAGTTGCTTTGCTCTACAACCACAGAAACTATAGAAACACACATTGGACCGTGAAGAGAAGAGATGAAGTCTCCCGGGTTATTTTTGCAATCGCATGAAAATTGATTATGGGATTCACCATCCGAAAACAAGAAGACACAAAAAAGTGAGAAAGAGAGAGAGAGAGAAGTCTAATAAAAATAGGCGGTTCTTGATCCCTCATCGATTCCCTACATTTGAAAATAGGGGGAAATGGGAAAATGGTAAACAGGGTAAAGGGAGGGTTAAAAAAAGGGAGAAATACGAAACCCACAGTTGTTCAATTTCCGCTTGGATCCGTAAAACCTTATGTGTGTGCGTGTGTGTGTGTGGAAAGGAGTGTGTATGGGAGAAATAGACACAAAATACGATGAGCTTTTGCTTCCACGTAAGTTTTTGTATTTTTATACAAAAACCAAAGCCACTTTTACCCCACACACACACACATCGTGCAGAAAAGCCAGTAATGATAAAAAAACGACATAGCATTTTTTGGAAAAACTACCAGTCCAATTGAGTTGGTGTCTCGTGATTCCGGATGTAGCAAGGAAATTGAGTTAAAGAAAGTTAATCTTCATTTCCTGGGGAGAAAGCGAGAGAAAGGGAGAAAATGTGGATCCTCGCGTCCTCATTTTCCCATCGTTTCCTCCTTCCCATTTCCTTCATGTCAATTTTAATTTTAATGTAGCACAATTATTGTCAATGCCCCCAAAAATATTTTCAACACACACACACACACGTATTATATGCACCTTAGCATGTGACGTGTCAAAAGAGGGAAAAAGAATTTTTGTGATTGTTTGCACGGCGAAAATTCTCGGAATAAAAAAAGTGGTTTTTTCAAGTGTCAATATTCTTTGTACCATTTCCATTTTTCCATGATAAAATTTTCAGAATGTTGTACGTGCATTACCTGGGTGAGCACACAAAGAGACACACACAAGACGTGTGCATGATGAAGCGTGATCTCGAGAGAGAGAGAGAGAGGGAGAGGGAGGAAAAAATGGAATTTTAAATTGAACTATGACAGATGAAATCCAAATCTAAATTGGAAATCGCGAGATTCGTGGGAAGAATAAGTAGAGAGAGGGAGGGGGAGGGAGTTAAAGTGGGTCGATCAAAGACAAAAAAAGAGAAGGACACACACACGTTGTTAATCTTTTTCTGTCTTTTTTATTCTATCTCTCTCTCTCTTTTGTACATATCCTACATATTATTGTGTTACATTTCGATTGTGTGATGCCAAATTGTATTCGATACGATCAAAAAAGTACCCCTCCCTTGGTTGTAAAACAGAGAGAAAGATTATAGTTTGTAGTTTGACCATCGTCATCGCCCAGCTCAGTCAACAGTGGACTAATCGATGATTGATTAGCTGAATTGAACTACGTTTATCCACCCCAACCCCTGTCTCTTTTCTGATGATGGAAAAAAAGTAGTCTAATCTAATGGAAACTCGACAGGTTTCGAGGAAATAGAAAAACAATGTGACTGTGTATTATTTACTTAAATTATTGTACTTTCCCCCTCGTCCTTAGAAACTAAGAACTTTCTCCGTAGAAAAACATGGGGGAGAATTTACTCAACCAAAAAGAGACATTTTTGTAGGTGTGTGCCCGGCCTATTATCAAAATAACAGAGACAAAAAAGGTGGAGGAAGTAGTGCGCACAATTTTACTCTGACAAATTAAGTACCCAATTAAATACTGTGACTCAACTTAATTAGACAAAGGGTTATTCTACGACTCAAAATATTGTCTCATTTGAACCTTACGAATACAAGTTGAATGCGAAATTTAAAAAACTGGTAAGAGATATTATAATAAGTTCTGAAAAGAATCTTTATTTTTAGAAAAAGCATTGCAATCCAAAAATACCTTTCGACTCCAAATTGCAAGTTTAATTACTTGACTTGCAGTTATTCTCGTCCAAATACTCAAAATGATGTCTTACAAGATGGAAAGGTGTGGAACAAAATGTGATCTACCAATGAAAAAGAAAGTTTTCATGTAGAAAAATGGTATTACAAGGGAAGACTTAAAAGTTTTTGAGAGAAAGATGAAGAGAGAACAGAGAATCCCTTCGTGAGCTTTTTTCTAGGAAATTTCATGTCACTTACTTTTATTGTTTTCCCAGTATAATCCATGTTTTTCCCCGGTTTGAAGAGTATAAAAAAGTGGGCAAAAACAAAAAATGATAAAAACCGTCTAGTCTTTTTTATTCTCTCTCTCTCTTCATTCCTGTTCCAGGGAGACGAGACAAAAATAACAAAGGTGATGTGGGAAGGGAATATTAACAACCCACTTCACTTAAACAACTACGCTGAGGAATTTTTGTTCAACACACACGCAGGAAGGAAGAGAGGAAGAAATTTAAGTGGATATGTTGTGGATCTCATTTTTTCTGGAAAAAATATTATGAATTTTAGTACTGGAAGTAGAGAAAAAGATAAAAAAGGCTTCTCGTCAATTGTAATTAGAATCGTGAGGGCATATAAAAAAGAAAGGAAAACTTTCTCCACACACACACACACACACGTACACACGTACAGGACCCGACAGTTAAAGCTTCTTTCTCGGATGAAAAGTGTCAAAGTAAAATCCAGCTTTTTTGCACGCTTTCTGGGTCTTCCGAATGACATTACATGGTTTCGGAAAAATAGATTTTCTCCTCAAATTTTGTATGTAGGTCATTTTCGGAGTGTCACCCGTCAACAAAGACGATCAAGTATTTTATTTACCTCACAATCCGGGTATATAGAAACTCAAAAATAAAATGTAGAATTCATTCTCTCGAAATACAATTGTTCGATCTAAAACAGACTTTATTTGACCCGGGTATTGGTTTGAGATGTAACGGTACATTTTTCAAGTGTTTATTGATGGTGTGTGCACAGGTTTTTTCAGTTAAAAGTTATCTGTCTGTGCATTCCTAAAATCTATTATTTTTGTTTTTTATTCTCTCGACGACTCTTTGGGGGATTTAGAAGAGGGAGAAGAGCTCTCATCTTTGTTTTTGAGAATCCAATTTTCCATTCGACTCTTGAGAAAAGAGAAGATGAGATAATAGGACAGGTGATACAAGTACCAAATTATTTATGATGTGTAAGTATAGATGTACAGACGTGGAGAAAGATCATAAAATATAATTTCATGTTATCCCGTCTCTGTGTACACACACAGTCATCAAAATGGAATGACGAACTGCATTCAGAAATTTTTATTGAGAAATAAATCTCTTCCCTTAAGAGTTTTTCACATTTAATGAGATCCTCTAAAATTGTACAGAACAGATTTTTCAAACTTGATTTGACTTGACCTTTGTTCATTAAGCTGTATTAAATAATAATTCTTCTAAACAAAATAAATGAATTCTCAAATTAGCCAGTGATTCTACAGTCTCGATACTTGAATAAAAAAGTATGGATTCGTTTGAATTTATTACTTGTCACATAAAAGTCTGGTTTGAGATGTTTAGAATGTCAAAATGGCCATTAAAAAACTCGGAGGAATGTTCGGAAAATGAATTACAGGTTGTCCCTTAATATAATTTGTGTCATAAATATCATAACATGTTGAATGACGATGCATTCAATTTTGAGTCGTACTTTTTTATCCGAATTCCGAAAAAATATGACAAACGTTACCTTTTGTAGTCCTTCATGTAAAAAAACTAAATTTATACCATCGCATTTGGAAAGACTTGAATAAAAATTTTGTGGAATAGTCCAGGTATTTGTACTACATACAAACTTTTCAAAATGGGAAAAGTGATCAGTCATATCTCATTTTGTTATGGATTAAAACTTGTGTAGGGAATTGTAGGAGGGGAATGGGAGAAATTTAGTGATATTACGTCTTTATTGTGGTACTTCCAGAATAGGGCATACTTACATTAATATGTTTATACGGAAAGAACGTAATAACTTTGACCATGATCCTTTTAAAAGGTCCTATTAACATGGAGGATAATGGAGACGGATCAGAGTGGATCGATTTCAATTACATGACATTATTTTCTTTTTTTGTTCATAAAGTCTTATACTATGAAGTCATGCAAGTTCTTAAGTGTAGCATGCCCTTAAAATTGTAATCATCCTGGATTTTTTGCGATCTTTTTTGGACTAATAAATGTCCAGACTGGACAATTAAAGTGGACGGGAATTTGAAGAAGCATTCCTTAAATATCATGAGATGGAGTAAAAAAATTACATTTTATCGCACGACGAAAACAGAAAGTACCGGTACGCGACATGAAATGTCTTAAAGACTTGGAGGCTTCCAACTGAAAATGTTGCATCATTTCTTGTTTTTGTCATATCAAACGGTGGATGCACAAACGCTAATATAGTCTATTTACACCTGTCACTCATCCTTCTACTTAGTGTGAAAAATAAATGGAAAATTCGTAATCATCTTTTTGACTGTGTATACTTACTTACACAATGTGTAATACACGTACTAGTGTAGCTATCTAATAATAATATTTATCCAGGATGGAGAGAGAGAGAGAGGGAAGTAAAATAACCATCCTCCATGTTAGATACTGAAATGAATACAGAACACCTGATATTGAACAGGAATAGCAGGAAATGCAGGACAAACAATGAGTCTATTCGGATGATAATCGAACCAAAATATTTGAACATCCTTCATCATCCTTACCTAAGTTACAGTAGCGGAGCAGATATAAGAAACTTTTAGGCCTCTTCCGGGGCCAGCTTAGAATAGAAGGAAAAACGACAGAAACGCCACCTGGGTGGATTTAACGGGGGTCGCCGGCTTATTCTATGCTGGCCCCGGAAGACGCCTAAAAGTTTCTTATATCTACTCCGCTACTGTACAATTATATCTGGTTAAACTCAAATAAAGGTTATCTAACTGTAGTATCTAGAAAATAGTCATCCATTGGAGAAAATACGGTACATTTTTTTTGACAACTTTCATCAAATATTTTGTACACACCGTTCAAAAAGTTGTGAAATTTATTTGTGTACAAGTTTTTTCGAAACCTTGTGTATCTAAATGTGTGCAATTACCTAACGTCTAAAAACTATTTTGGTTGTGCACACAAAATAGTTTTTTTTAAAAAAATAATTGCTAAGAGAATGGAGAACCGCTGAACAATTTATGACCCAATCTCCTCCTCCTAAATTACGAGTAACAACAATAACGACACTTTAATTGCGGATAAATTAGAGAGGATGAGACGTCGATGAGCAAATATTTAGATGTGTGTGTGTGACGTGTGTGTGTGGCGGAAAGTGGAGGTGGAGATGCAAATGTTTGTTCCTCGTGTATGCTAAATTTATATGAAGTCAAAACTATGAACCGTTTTTCTTCAATATGATCCGATATTGAGGTAAAGAATATTTTTGCATTATTATCCTAGACATTAGAGTACATACGTACTCTCACCTATTAGCTTGTGTACACAATGCAGTTAGGAGTTAGGAGTAGGAAGAAAAGGACAGGACTGTGGAGGTAGCGATGCACTGCCAAAAACATTTCTTTCGTTATTAGAGTTTCGCAAAAAAATTATATTGAAGGTCTCACACTTCACATTTTTCTATCTCCGTACAGAATAAATTTTTAATGACACTCACACCCGTTTATAAATCAAGTGAGTCTCAAGTGAAGAATAATATTTCTCACACTCGAGACTCTCCTCCTCGCCACGAAAAAAAAACAGAATGTGTAGCTTCAGCTGTGCAAAAAATATTTGAAGGATTGGAGAGGAGATGGTTAGTCATCCTTAGAGAAGAAAGGTTAACAAGCATAATTTTTATTTGTTATTCTTAACCGTACTAACGTATACCATGTCATATCATGGTATCATGAATTGTACATGTGTGATCCTTTTAAAACAAAGTTTTTATATAAAACTTGCGCACAAATTCTAGGCTCATCAGAATCCCTGTGACTACATCTAAATCTTATCCGACTCTACGTAACCCATTAGTGATCCTCCTCTTATCCTCCTCTGGAGAAATTTATTGACAAGTGTGCACCTATGTAACGATGATGACTTTTGTGTATCTCTATAGATGTTCAGTATAATCAAGTTTGAATCTAAGAATAAACCACAAAGTGTGTACATCCTCCACACGCAAAACACACACACACACAAGATATATGAGAGTGTAAACTCTGTTCTTGAAAGTTGATAAAAGGAGGATGAAGAAGAGGCAAACAATGCAGAAGATAGGAAGAGAGAGAGAGAAAAGTTGAGGGATTATATTATGGAAAATTAATTGCTTGCCATTTTCAGCCTATCGCAAGGGAAGAAGAGTAAGATGAAGAGTTTGCCAGTTTTTTGCAACATTGTGTGTACTTTACATTATGTGTCAATTTCCCTCAGGTATAATATTTCCAGGATTCTCCATTTTTATTCTAATGTATTTTACTTTTAGAGATAATGTGATGCACATTGTGAATCCTACAAGGAAAGAACTAAACTCAAACGTAATTATTTATAAATAGTCATAATATTTTGTAAAAGAATAAACAAAGTGTTAATTACAGGTGGAAGGGACAACAAAACGTGTTTGTGTATGTTTGTTTGTAAGAGTAAAAATTTCGTTCATGTAACTCGGAATTTTACTTGAAGACTTGGAGATGACATGGAACAGAGAGATAAAATGTTTAAGCAGAGAAATGTACATTTGAAAATTAATTCAGTTTACCTTACCAGTATCAGAGAATGAGGGTAATAAGAAGTAGGAGGATGAATGATGATTTGAACGTTGGTTTTGAACAGTTTTTGATGGATGAATGTGACATATTAAAATGATGATGATGTGTAAAATTCTTTTCTGTTGGAAACAATACACACTTTGTCTACACTTTTTGAGATGATCAAGATAGAATTATATTTGAGAGGTAACGTGTAGTAGCATGGATATTAACTTTTATATTAAGTACAAGGTAAATTGTGTGCGTTGTTTTTTAAGCCGTAAAAACACTGTAGGCAATTTTATTTGTGAAATTGTCAAAGAAAAAAAATATGTATATTATTATTATGATTGACTGACGGGTTCCCTTTGTTTTTTTATATTGTCTTGACTGGCATTTGTGTGACTTGAGGGAAAGTTTCTGAGGGTAGAGAGGAACGAGTGTGACGAATAATTTTGATCATAATTGATTCAATATTTTATTTAGGTATTATCCATCATGACCTTTTCCTCTTTTGTTTTTTTTGTCCCAGTCAGAGACACACAATACAATCCGGGTTAGATGAGACGGAAGAATAACTTGTGGTCAATTATGCTTGGAGCACAAAAGATATTTTTAGGAGAGAATTTAATAATAATTACACTTTTATTTATCTGTCAGGAAAATATATACCTTTTTCTTGTAAGAAAAATATACGACCAGCGTTTTTCCTGAGGGTGAATTTGGTTGGTGGTGACTACAATGGAATTAGAGTGGGAGAGTGACGAAACACAGAGATCCATGCAACTCGGAGGAAGAAGCACTTCTGATACCCGGTTTTCTACTCTCGGTATATGACATGAAACCAAGTTGAAGGCACGTCTGCTCCAGTTTTGTCCGTATTGGACTACCACACGAGTACAGTTAGTTGTAGACGGAGTCGTCCTTCTCTCCCGCTTTCTCTCTCTTTATACGTATTAAATCCGGGCAGGTAGTTTCTCCACACTAACAAAACCATGGTCAGGGGAGAAACGAGAAATTTAATGTGGTCCAGACTACAAATACTGTAATACTAATATTAGAAGTTGCTTTTATTTTAGGGTCATCTTATTTCCCCGGACAAAGGAACAGTTTTCAAAATCCCAGTGTCCCCCAAACTAGGTTTTTAGGGGTAGAATTATTAAGGGTACAAAGTGCAACCTTATACATGGAAAGAAGCATGTCATTTGTGTGTATATATAAGAGTGCAACAATGATTCAGAAAGATGCACTTTGCATACAGCTACTTGATTTGTTTGTTGAAAGGTTGGATGAGGGCTATTTATTTATGAATTGTAAACTTTACAGACTAGAGTACAAAGATCATAGTTAAATAAGAATTGTCAGTTTTAAATGGAAATTATTAGGATGACAATATGATAAAGAGTTAATTTGTGACTTAAAATCCTACTCCTGATACATACCAAACATTCTTTCAAAGAGTTGATTTTTCATTCCAAACATAAATAAAATGATTGTGCAACAATGTGTGAAAGGGGGAGATATTGTGTACGAGCTAACAACAGCAACAGTAAAACGTTCTATTATTGTGTGTGTGGGAGTTTTGTTGGGACATTAAATGGAATTTAAACCCCTCAACATTTCCATGTATTCTCGTCATCAGTTGCATGACGTCAGAGCCTCATCACTGCAAAACGCGGATTGTGTGTTATGTTGGGAAACGTTTTCGAATGGGCTTTGAAACCCAAAGGCTTAGAAAATGGACTACTTTGAGTGGAGCTTATTCATGATATTTGAGAAGGATCTTGTCCTTCAGTCATATAAAACTGTATTCTGTAAATACCCACTTTGTCCCGTTCAAATGAATGAATGTATCTTCTCTGTGCAACCTTTAAATGACATGAACCTTTGTAATTTTGTAGAAAGTAAATGCACGGACAATTTTTATGATTATTAGTGTGAACTGATTTTAGTTGCCTGAAATATTACAGTATTTTGTCAACTCAAAAATCGACTTTTGAGTTGACATTTTGAGTTCCATTTACATTTTTTAAACATTTTCACGAAACGTGATCATAGTACATTGTGCAGCAATTAAATACTCTACAAAATTGTAAAGTTCATGTCATTTGGAGGTTGTACAGGAAAGTTTTACATTCATTTGAACAGGAAAAAAGTGGATACAGAATAAAGTTTAGACACCGTATTGGACTCACTCTACTGTACATATAAGGAACAAGCCTACTTTGGAAAATCCCCAAAACCTTTCCTAGACCCTTTGTTCCACATTGAAGGGAGGGAGAGGCCTTGGATACAGAAATGGAGGGTCCCCTTTGTTTTGGGTTGGTGAGCATTGCACGAGAATTGTACGAAACGACCAGCGGAGGGTTACCATAGAGGTAAAGAGAAAGGCAAACGCATAACTTCCCATTCCAAAGCTAGAAGTCGAGGAGAGAGGAGCTTTTTATATTCTAGGAGATTTTTTCCAGAAATTTCGAAAATTGTTCTTTTAGTTCCTGCAGCCAACTCCACTTTAATTTGGTCGGGAAAACTGAATTTGTGATTGATTCTTTAAGTAAACTCAAATCAGGTAAGATTTGTTTACAAATATTTTGACTTTTTTGCTTAGAAAAACTATTTTCCTCGTCTATTGTCCATATTGTTCTCCTCCCATTGTCAAAATCATAAAAATGTTGTGGATCAAGATAGTCAAAGTTGTTTAGAGGAAGGATTTGACAAATTTTCATAATTTTGGTCCAATTTGGACGTGAGGGAGAGGATTTTGTGATTGTTTTTTCCTCCCATTTGAAATACATTGAGGTCGCCATCTTGGTTTTGAGTATGTACGTGGCGTGGGTTTGATGGGGAATTGCGTTGTACCTCATTCTACTACCCCTCACTCATACTAATACTTTACATACATATCTGTGTCCTCGATAACTCTCCTCCTCTTCTTGAGGGGAAATGTAAGGGGGACGCCTTCAAGTAATTGTTTAATGGTGTTATTTTATGACTATCTTAACTACGTCGTCTAATATGACTTTGGCAAGGCTATATTTTTTCTACTTTTATATTGTAGTAGGAAATACTTTATAAATGAGGAACAGAAGAGATTTATTTTCCTGGTAGGAGAGATAACAGTGTCTGGAATTTGTTTTGAGATTTGACTAATGATTTGATTTTTTTTGTTTTGTTTTTACAGGTAACTACCACCACCACTTCTGTTGGTTTTCTTTGTAATCATTTACATTGGGTAGAATCCTGTGTTCCCTCGCGTACTGAGACAGAGAGAGAGAGGTTGTCCCACTTTCCTAAAGGTAGACTACATTGTAATTTTACACACTACTATACTATATTTGTCTCCAATCGTCATCCACCCCTTCCCATCAAACAAACCACACTTCGTCAAAAAAAAATAATTCGAGAGTCCAAAAAGCTTCATCTCGTCTATTCTTCCACCACTACTACTAATCAAATCGATAGTAAATAAAAATTCTTTAAATTCCAAAATGAAGGCTCCAATTCAAGCAAACTACTACAATGACTCGAGCTGTAACAAAGAAAGCAGTTTCGAAAATAGTCATTCGACGACTGCAGCCCTCATGAAATTTATTGGGGACACGACCCTCAAGAGACGTCAAATAAGAAGAAAATCCCGATGTGGTAATTTACTTGCAGAAGCCCTCCTGTCCAATGCCCTCAGAGAAGCCAAAAAAGAGTTGTCCAAGAAGCAAGAAGAAAAGAGGAAAAATCTTCAAAATTTTACATACAATGTAACAATTAACTATTCACCATTGAACAGCAGTAGAGATGAGAGCAGTAACAACAACAATCATGTTGAATTCAACCCTGCTAAAGATAGTGTTGTACAAAGTTGTTTTTCTAGCCTAGACTCTTTTTTTAATGAATTGAAAGAAATCAAGGCGTAGACTCTACATTCACTGTATAAGAATTTATCAAATTCAGTTATTTATCATTAGTTACATTACATTATGATTTTCCTGTATATATAAAGTATTGCGTTCAGTTTAGGAGGATGAGGAGGATTGTCCAGTCAAAAATCCTTTCTCAGTTTCTGATAATTACCTTGTGATATTAACTATAAAATTTAACTAATAATTACACATTTACATCAAAGTGTTCTCAAATGATAATTAATTGATTTTTTTCTCTTCTTTTCTCTCTCTTTTTGAAAAACAATGTGTTAGAACACTTGAGTTGAACTTGAGAAAAAAGTAGACGTGTTTCTCTTTTACCTAATATTTATTTACAGACACACTCTAGTTAGTAGTAGAATATTTGATGATGATTAGAGTCAGGCGAATAGACTTTTACATCAAAGTGCTGATAAAACACAAATATGATATGAGACTGTTACACTATATTTACTATATTTATATTCTACTACTACAACAACTTAGGTTAGAATTGTTGAATTATGTGTACAAACCGCTACAAACAATTACCAGAAATTGATATAAAAGAATACAATGAACTTGAAATTGTTTTTTATACAGAAAACTGTGTAACATGTATCCTTTTTGTGTGATGATTTTTAATGTTCATAATGATGATTGTGTGTGCTCATTGGGCTTTTGAATATACTTTCAGTCCTACCGACCGCGATTAGCGATGGTGTTGGCTGCCGAGTCCCAGGGAAATGGCATGTCAGACTTCTACGTACTACTACTTCACGATCTTCATCTGAAAAGGCCCGGTGGTTAAATAGAGTCATATCACAGACGGAAATGAACACTGTGGGGTTTGTTCTCCGTATCGTAAGATACTACGCATAATTTTTAAATAATTAAGTGTCTTTCCATGTATTTCGGGTTTTTATTATCAACTTCACAATTTTCTGTGAAGTTTGTGTTGGCCCAAGTTTAAGTATGGCAATAGATCCAGTCTTCAAATGCGAGACAGAAAACATGGAAATAACCAATAGGTCCACAGAGTGTTCCAAGGAAAAAGAGGTCCAAATTATTGACAAAATTTCAATCAATCCGTCCACACGGTAAACGGGTATCAGAGTCTGTTGTCGGACACATGGTAGCTTGAACCATTTACATTACAAAAGTAGTTGAATAGCCCTTCATATATTGTGTATATTTGGGAAATCTACGGGGGTGGGGTAAAAGTTTAACTTTATTGTTTTTCAACCAGACTTTTTCGTCGAGTCTCGGGAAATCTTTCATCACAGAGCAAAATCGTGTTGGTTGGTATGAGTGAGAAACTACATCTGAATAATTTTATTATAGCCATAACCCATTAAATGATCCATTTCATAGAACATCATCATGTTTGGAGGTAAATCAACTGAACAAAAAAAGGTCTGAGAGGAATATCAAAACCATTTAATTGGTCGGTCGAAATCATTATTGGTACAAATTTTTTTTAAATACTCCATCTTTCAGCACCAAAATAATAATTTATTATATAAGGTCTTAACTATGAATTGTCTTCGTGGGTTTTTTTTTGAGTTTTCTATCTTTACATGTTAATCGAATTGAGACAGAGAGTCTTCTAAAATGATAATAATCCCGTTGAGTGAGCCAAATCGTAAGAGGGGAGGATAATTCGTCGTATTTCATATATTTCGGGCACATAATATTTTTATATTCAGATTTGATGAATCAAACCAAAAAGGGTGATGGTAGCAAAAATAAGAGTTAAAAAATACTCGTCGGTAAGAAAACAATTCAAAAATCGTAAATTGATCTTCGTTTTCATTATTTTCGTACACATATTCCTAAACGGTTTGTTAACTGTGGAAAAAGAGTGTTCTTTTTGTTTCTCAATTTCGTTTGAAAAGGTACTTGTGAGAGGTTACGGAGATGATTTTTTCTAGAATTATGATAAAGTTCTTTAGAACAATGCTGACGTACTAAACGGGGACAGATTTTATAAAATATCCGGAATCAAGTTTTTTATTAAGAAAAGCTGGGTGGTAAATTTACTAAGTAATTATACAAATTATAACCATTTATGGGTTTAAATGTCCGAGCCATTGTGTCTATATAATAGTATGCAGAGCTATGATATTATCCTGACTGGAGAGAGAGAGAATTTTGCCGAGCTGCTATTTCAAGGTCCCGTGTGAAAAAGCCTCAGGATTGAGATTTAATTCCCTAGAAAAGTACAAATGAATAGTTGAGAGCTATAGAGCTCAGAGGTCAAGTATAAATTGAATAATACGAAATTTATAATATCTTATTACAAAGGTTGTCCCATGTTCATGGGAGGAAAACATGTTTTTGGTGTTTGTTTAAGTATTCTTACAGGAAATCTCGAGATTTTATTTTACTTTTGTTTGAGGAGAAAGATGATGATGCTGTACGCTCGCGTCTTGACTACTTCGTGTTATAAATAGCTGATTTCATACACACGTCGTGTGGTAGATGTACCATGTTGTAAAAACAGAAATACTTTTTTAAAAAAAGTAGTACCAATTACAGTTCATATGAAAGATTTCCAGGTTAATTTGACCCCAAATTATTTGGGCATTGGTTGTCTTCGTTTTTTTCTTATTGTCTGAATACAGGAGAAATTTTTAGCCCCTGAATTTAAGAGGATCCATTTAACTTTGGAGTCAAAAGAATCAACCCAATCAAAAGAGCAAGGATCAATAATTATGAGAGTGTGATGGCCCTATATTAAAAATATTTGAGAGGATATGGATACGATGCATCATTGAAAATCTACTACTACTTCTACTGGAGTTATTCATTCCCCACACAAAGTTTCGGCAGAGATGTTATAAAATTTTTATTTAAAAAAAAAGTGAGACGAGTAAGTTTTCTACTACAAGAAAAATCTTCCAATATTGTGATTTTATAACATTTTTATACGTTTGAGGTATAAATGGTATGTTGGGCAGTTGCTTTATAAAGTTTATCACAGGCTCACAGACAGAAGCATTCAAGTTTCGAGAAAAAGAGGTGTTTATGTGATGTTTTAAAATCGGAATTCCTTACATGTGTGTGCTAAAAAGTCCTTCGTTTTCGACAGCTCTCTGTGCTAAGTTCTTCAGTTGCAGTTTCAATGATTCAACACCAGATATTGAAAAAAATCATTTTATTCATATTTTTATCGTTGTTGTAAATACTACACATACATAATATTCTATTTGATTAATCGATAGTTTGTAATAGTGGTTTAAATGAGAAGAAAATATCTTACTCGTACACATTTTATAGGTTGTAAATATCAAAACCATTGGTTGTTGTGAGAGAAAGTTCTGTAGCTGTGTTAATTTTCGTCAAAAAACCATGCAGTCAACTACTACAATGTTTTAAGATTCCACCACCTGCCAATTTTTGTGGTCCATCTCGAATCGAGTTTCTCGATTTTTAGAGAGAGCTGTCCCTTATTTCGTTTTCGACGAAAATTATCATCATTGTAAGTCTTCATTGTTAATGAAAAAAGTATCAATCTATCTAGTGGTAGGTTTTCCTACATTTTATTTTACACAAACAAGATAGTTTTTGGAAGAGGAGAAAAGTGGAAAGGTGTTGTTATTGTGTTGGAAGTGTGTTTTTTTGTGTGAGGCTTTTGTAGCCACAGTACACCGGTTCGTGGTCAGATTTGTTTTGTGTTCCGGGTGTGACACCTTAAAAAGGTTCAAGAAAGAGGAGTCCATCCTCATCATATAAGAAAGGAATTCCGAGTTATCTCATCAGAATTGATGCAGACCAGAGAGACGAGTCACAGAGGAGTGAAGGAGGAGATGGAGAGAGGGTCAGTACAGGAGTCAGAAAACATACACATAGTACACACACCTCTTGAGAGCTACATCAGGCTGCAGGTTCCAGTCCAGGGTCGTGTCATAAGATTATGACAAGTGCAAGTTTTCAAGTGACAAGTTTTCTTCATGATTTAAAATTAACTGTATTCATTTCTTTTTTGAAAAACTTTCAATTCAAAAGAAAAAAGACTTTCCGTGAAAAAAAAGTATTATCTTTGAGATTATAAGAGATCAGAAAATCAACATTTCATCATCTTTGAAAGAAAAAGAGTGTCAAATCAAATCATGGATTCCATGAAGTTTTTGAAAGGAAAGAAAAATGAAAGGAATATTTGAGAGAGAAAAAATCTTTAGTAATATGTAAAAGAGAAAGCCTTTTGAAAAGCCAAGTCGTAATATTATAATCTAATTCAAGTAATAAGGAACTTAAGTTGTTGTTGTGCGGGCAAGTTTCTTTGTCTCTGTTTAGTTACCTAAATGTCAAGTAATCAACAACTCCTATTAATATGGCTGTCACTAAGATGCAACCGATCATCACTAAGATGACAAGTTTCTTCATTGTTCCGATGATGAATGCAGATTGCAAGAGAATAAAATGATCGCGGCGTCTTCGACGTCGGCGGCTGTCAAATTGAAAATTTGGAAAAAATGAGAGTTTGAAACTTCATAAAATCTGTTGCTTCTTCACCGGTTCAACCACCCACACACCCCCTCAGAGTCATTTGTCTTTCGGCTTTTAATTCAGTATTCTCCGGGGAATGGAGGAAAAAGAGAGAGAGAGCGAAAGAGTTTTTTTCCGTTGATTGACCCCCTCACTGTTGTCACACAAACAAGCATCCAGGCAGCATCACATCCTTCACCTGGTTCTCGCATCTCTCGCAAAATTCACAAGGGCCTCGACTCAGCACCCCCACATGGTCTCAGCCATAAATCGCACCTTGTTGTTGGACGCTCGCTGTAATCAAGTAATCTCTCAAATTAGCAAGTCATTCATCCCTCTATCCTGTTCTTTTTCTAAAATTGAGATGAGACGCGCGTTAATCAATCAATCAATCCAGTCCAAAGGTTCTTTTTGTCTATTCTGGAGAGTGATATCCCTCTACAAGGGTCAGAACTAACTGAATGTTGTTATTGGGGTTTGTGTGTGTTCAGAGTTGTGTCTACAGGGAAAAAATGACCAGGCCATGAGAGGACTTTCCGAAAAGCTAATCAGAGCTTTCAAAAAGGGCTTCTTGTTCTACCTACCTATTCCATGTTCTCATCCTATTCGAGAGAGAGAGAGGGGTTCCTTAATTTTGGTTTAATTTGGTTCAACCTACACTGTTGGATTTGTATCAGAGGAATTCAATTTCTGAATACCGGCTGAAATTTCAATAACAAAAATTGGGAGAGGAAAAGGAAAGGTTACTACTACTACTTTCTACATTACTCTATTCTACAGCAAATTATTTTACATAATTGTACGACTGGCTATGTCTAAATGGAGAAAAATGAGGATGAATGAGTTTCTACAGGCCGAGGAATTGAGTCAAGATCCTTTAGAAGGGAGAAAGGAAGGAATACCACCCAGACTGGATGGTCAGATCAGTTAATTAAGTTTGATGTCAATTTGCCTTGTATTATTACAATACGGCTTCATCACTTTTTGTTTCACGCTGCTCCTGCACTCACAGCATCCCTTTTCACAGTGTCTACACATTATTGAATAAATGGGGACAGATCTCATCGACTTGAAAAAAAGCAACAACAACAAGCCTATCTCACATTGGCCTTTGTCTTTGACTCTAAGTCTGTCAGGAAATAAAGAAAATTTGGTCTCTGTCACTTGTAAGAATTCAATCTACTACTACTTCCTATCTCATGTTTTACTAATATTTCTTCTTCTTCTACTACTACTTCTACTGCCACTGGATATTGAATGCCAGTTCTCTCTAGTTTTTTTCTGAAAAAGTTTCTTCATCTTCTTTCGGTCTTGGCCTGGTCACAACATGTTTTTGTCAGCTAAATTTTCAAGTTTTCGAAAAGAAAATCCACATGGTGGTTATTACAATTTCAAGATTTGATTTTCAACAACAAAATGTCAGCTTACGGATCTTTGGTTAAGGGAGTCATCATCATCATCATTATTCTTCTGAAGAGAGAGAGTATTCTTTTTCATTTCATCAAAATGTCTTCTGAATAGAGAGAGGGAGAAAGGAGGAGAGAGAGGAAAGAGAAAGCAAAGAAAGTCAGTTTCAAAAAAAGAAGAGTTATTCACTGTGTAAAGGAAAGTATAGCTACAGAATTTTCAAAAATCTAGATGAGAAGAATCGAATCCTATAGCAAAAGGGAGGTTTGTATAATTCATTCAAGATGAGGTTCCACTCAAATTAATTTTTCCAAGATACAAGATCTCTAAGCTACTACTACTTGAAATACCACATCAAAATTCCTTACCCATCCCTCAAGTCTTCATCAAGTTGTACTACATCAATATTCAATTTTCAAAACTTCAGTCTTTACAAAGAACTAAGAAGTATCAAGTTTTTGATTATTACAAAAAAGTAACGGGAAAAAATGTTAAAGCAGCTAGCTCCAGATCGCACCAGCTCACAACTCTTCAATTTGTTCCTCATTGTTTGACAATGTCAAAATACCCTCAGAATCCTCAGTTGAAAAATTCAATTTATTTCAAAATAGAGAAGAGGTAAAAGGGAGAATATCTAATCACAGAGCTGTTATTATCAAAAGAAATGTTTTTTTAAAAACAAAGATTTTTGTACTCATTGTCAATGAGTTTTCTGTTAGTCTATTTTAATTTAGACACTCTTATTAGTTAGATTATTTTGAAAGGAATATGAGTTCAAGCAGGCTACAATTGTCTTGAAAATTTGTACTATCAAGTCCAGTTGAGAGAAAACCAACTTTAGTCAAAGCCAATTTGTCAATAGTGAGAGATGCTTTTAAGCTAACTCTGTTCCCAATTGTTGTAAGAAAATATTTTATGGCAAGTCATTGCCTTATAAGAAGCTTGTCTCAATTCCTGAAATTTTTTTGTTGAAAATGACAAACAAAAGTAATTGAAATGTGAAGTCAACAAGAGAGAGAGGAGGAGGAGGGAATTAGCCAGTTGATCAAGAATAGTATTCAAGTTTGACTATAGGAATTCGTCCATGACTACTTCAGCTACAAAATCCTTTCGGAAAGAATCAGATGATTATGAATGACACAGAGAGGGAGAAAAGATGAAAGCCAATGCAGAACTACAGTACTTGATGAGTAACTTGATGCTGCCGAGGGCAAGCAACCACTTTAGTTCCCACAATGTTCAACATAATGAGGTTTACACTACGATGGCAGTTTCAACCCTCGTTCCCATCAACGATTTCGGTATGTTGAATGACAAAATATTAAATACATTTGCAATATGAAAGAATTTTTATGTGACAAGGATAATTTAATTATGTGTGTTTTTTTGATTTTTTCAGAATTGTACATATTTCTTGAGCTGGGTCAACTTGTCGAGGTCGACATGTCCCAATCTTTGGTCCCTACAACCCCCCGAGTGAAAGTCCTGGCCAGGTGCGAGGCGGGTTCGTGTATAGGAGCTTTGAGTTTGCAAAAAAAGAGCAGAAATCACCAAGTGACTCTTGGATGATGAAAAATCAATATTGTAAAAAGGGGGAGGTGCTTCTGACCACCGTGTTTCGGTTGGCAGTTGTTCATACAGAAAAAAAGGCAGTTGAAGATGAGAGAAAAAAGGCGAACAGAGAGATGAAGGAATTTCAGATAGCTTCCCAGCCACTCTGTGTATAGCAGGATGCGTTTACCCATGCTGAAAAAATCCAGAGTCAGTTACCCTCGTGACACGAGGATGAGAACAACACAACAGCCAGGCTTTCCATGAAATCTCGAGAGAGTTTCTGGAAGGGCAAAATAACATCACCATCATATCAAGGCATCATTCCACGCACTACATTCTCAAAAAAAATCTTGTTTTTTTTTGCAATTTGTCTTTGCAACAAAAAAAATCACAAAGTCTCCCTTAACGGGAGTCGAGAGCGAAGGTATCCGATTCGTGTTTCTCGAATCGACTGCAACCAACTCCATGGAGTTGTGGTTTGCGGAGTTTGGTCGTGTTTCTTCCGACCACCAAGCTGTGTCCTTAATTGTGACCGCTGGATCTTCATAGCACTGTGTTTGTTTTCTTCGGTGCCAGCGGGGATCGCCGCAACAAAAAAAACCGTGTCACGGTTTGACGACCAAGTCCTCTTTTCACTGGCTTCTACGAGGTCCATCGAGGTGAGTCAGAGTTATGTCCTCTGCTCTACCAATCCACGACAGGCTGATGTGATTTCGGTCTGTGACCCCGAGCCAAACATCCGTTTCCGTTCCATCCATCCATCCATGTCTTCACTGTCCTCAACCTAACAGTCCGGGTAGTAAGTGTGAAGAGATCCAGGGAAAGTATCTACACAGCCAGGAGGAGGAGGGGAGAGAGAGGGAGAGGTAGTCTTCGCAGAGGAGAGGGAGGGAGAGAGAAGCTTCGTGTTTGAGGGCTCGACGTGCAGTTCTTGGTCCGAAAGCGGTTGAAGGGGAGGTCCCTCAAAGAACAAGACAGGTCAGCAGCCTATCAATGAAATTGAAAGGAAGAAGAAGTTGGAGAGAGAGAGAGAGTCTCAATGGGGAGGAAGACAGTGTCATCCTCCATTTTGATCAACCCCTCCATCCGTGTGTCCAGTGTCCCTAAACACTTGGTGGTTTGAGACAGAGAGTCTATCTTGGACAAGACGAGCTGGTGGGGAAAAGGAGGAGGAGGAGGAGACAGGGAATACAGCGTAAAAAATACAAAAAAATTATCAATTTTCATAATTGTAGCAGAGGAAATTTGTTTTGAGAGACTATATTAGAGTCCTTCATCCCCTCCCCTGAATTGCGTGTTCTTCTTGTTCCGGATACAACGGAATTAATGGAGAAGAAGGTATTTCCCACCTGTGCGGTGCGTACTTGACACCTCTTCTCAAACAAAAATTGGTTGTAAGTTGTAATATTCCCATTCCAATCTCCATACATTAATGGATTTTGGTAAATGGTGTCTATGAATGGGTAAACCTAAATGAGAAGATCCAGGGTTTTTGTGTATCTGTATACAGTCTAGACACTGGGCGGGCCCATGTCAACTCTTTTGTACTACTAACTACTACTACTACATCAATCACTCGAGAGTCGAGACAGAGAGAAAGAAAATTTATTTTTGGTCAGAATGTCCAGATTCTGGACTCCAGAAGTCAGAGAGGGGGAGAGAGAAAAAGAGAAAGTTATTCTACAGTCAATTTTGGTCAATCACCAAATTCTTCCGGGTGTAACACACACACAACAGGGTCAAAACAATGTCAGATCAGATCAACTTTAGACTAAGGTTCTTAGTCCTTCGTTTGGAGTATTTCCATGGTATATCTTGTCAAGTATCTTTCAAGCAGATGACAGAGAAGTCAGAGTTCCTTTTTCCAGTCAGTCATCCTCATCATCACTTATCTACCCACCCACCCATCCACCTACCTAACAAATAATACCTACACACTCACCTACTACTACTACTACCTACTTTCTTCACTTTTGTGTTCCTCACAAAATTCACAGTTTGTTTTGATCCAGGCGAAAAATAGAAAATGAAAATTTGAAACATCATGTTTCACAACTTCAACTATTTGGTCAGAATGGGGAGAAAAAAGGGAAGATCCTGTTTTTATTGTCCATTTAATCTGAATATCCAGATTCTGGAGTAATTTGTAACTTGGTCTCCCATTTTCTCAATATGAAGGGTATTTCACAATTGAGTTTCAAGTCGTCCAACTACTACTACTTACTGTCAACGGGTGATCTACACCGTTTTAGGAGAGGGATTTCAATGTCACTTTGGTAAAAGTGTACTGGGGGAGAAAGCTTAGAGAAAATTCAAGACAAGTCAAGAAAGTTTTATTGTTCCAATGTTCACTACCCACCATGTTACAAGTTTGAAGTTATGAAATTTAATCAAAAAATGAATCTACAAAAATCAAATTTCTAAAGTCAAAAAAAAGTTACCCAGGATTGGGTCCATGTTTCCATAATAATGAAAAAAGATAAGTCTACAGTCAGATTTTTAAAATTCATTGTTGAAAAGAAAATCCAGGACAAGATGAGCTCTTTTGAAGAGCCTCAGTCAATTCGTCATTCCGCTTGTGTGGTCGTAAGAAAAATGTTCCAAGTTTTTAAAAAAGCAACCCGAAAAGAAAATTTAATGATTAAGTTGTAGCTGTCCATTCTCACTACACACACCTTTCTTCCTGAGTCAATCATGTTCCGAGAGAGATGATAATGGGTGTCAGCGCAGTTGGGATAAATTGGTCAATAAATTTGTGGTATTCGGTGGTCGGGCGTTTTTCTGAGTTTCATGGTAGGGAGTCGAGGCCAAAAGAAAATGTAGAGGAAAATCATCATCATCCCCCTTTACCTTCAAGTTTACTCAAATCGTTTGAGTCAAACGAGTCGAGAGTCAATTCCAGAATGGAATTTCCAGTAGCAGAGAGAGGGACAGGATATTCCGAGAAGGAAACAAGAGTTAACACACAAATAACAGCAAAAAATCTCATATTGGTCATCTCATCCTGTCTGCATCCTATTCATTGCAAAAAATCTTAATTGTCGTCACATCACAAAGACACACCACAAGGGCTTCAAATCTTTTTTATGTACAATGTAAGAGTTTAAAAGTTTTTTGTAATTCAATTTTTTAACTTAAAGAAAAGAGTTATTCTTATAATTCAGTCCAAGTTTCGTTTATATGTTTATAGTGTCGCTTAACCAAATCGGTTTAAATTGACAAACAAATGCTTGTAACGTAGTCAAATTTGACTAGAATCAAAATTGATCCTTGAAAATATTTTAAAGAAAAAAATTCCCCAAAAAGGAGAAAAAAAATAGAAAAAGAAAAAATAAAGATTTCTAAAAAGGAAAAAAAAGAAAAGAAAATGTTTTGTACTATACAAGCAGTATGTCTTAAGCAGGCTTAATATGTATTTATAATGGAAATGGTTGAAAGTTTTTATTGTTTCCCTATAACACATGTTACAAAAATAGTTGCTGTACTTTTTTGTTCTGTATCAACCAAATCAAGCAGATGAATATTTCACTTCTGTTTTTATATTATGTATTTACTTAGCCATTCCTCTTCTTGTTCGCCTAATTAGTTCAATTTTTTACTCTTGACAAGGAATTAGAAAATGTAAAAAAGCAAAAAATTATTGTCCCCACCACTTTATTTCTTACTCACTAATGTATCTCTTACTGCTGCCTACTCTACTATATAACAAAAATTAGGATTCTATGTGTTGATGTAATTTTGCAATCCCTAAAATTTGATAACGTTTTAAAATCTCTAATGCATGTGTATTACACACACACACAGCAAAGCTTTGATGTAAAACGTATACACTACACACACATTATCACAAAAAGAAACAGAGACAAAGATGTTTATGGATATTTAAAATATTTATAAACATCTTTGACAACCGAGGTTAAGTATAAGGGTTTTCCTCAACTACAGATTGGGCACCAACTGTTGAGGTTTTTTCGCCCCATACTAACCCGGGTATAATGTAATACGGAAATCGGTGGATATTCGCACAGGATTTTTTTTCCCAATGGGTTTTGTTACCTGTACGTTTTAACAATCAATTCTATAAACACATTCAATAAAAACTGAAAATAAGAAAAATGAATAAGAATTATCAACTTTTTAATTTGATATCAAAATCCTCTTGTCCAGTTCAACATCTTTTATTGCATATAAGAAATATTCATCAGAGCATCAAGTTTTTCATGATGGACTAAAAATCATACTTTTCATAATTAAAAATAATTATTGCATAAATAATGAAATTGCATAGAGATAGTCATAGTCCTAGACTACCTAAGAGAAAGAGCACACAAAGTTGACGCCTCAAAATGCTAGAGAGAGGAGTGCATTTTCAATTTAAGTACCTTATTTCACTTTGACATTGGCCTAGTCAATTTTTGCTGTGACATTTTAGTTTCATAACCAATGCATAAACATTTACCTTGACAAGGTCTGGAATCCAGATTCTGGATAAAATAGTTGACGGTGGAAGGACAAAAATCATGAGAACAATCCATCACAACCACAGCATATATTGCATGAATTTTGAAAAGGTTTTCTAAAAAGGCTCTCGACTCCCATGAAACTGGGTCAATTACAACTGTAAGTCATATACTTGGACTTGACCTGCAGAAGGAAGCGGAGTATGACAATACAATATTAAAACGTACATATGCATACATGAATGACTTGACTTGACTCCAGTCACTGAGCCACGAGATGAACCAACTCCTCTTGGGTACTTACTGAGGTTCCCTTACTGAGGATTCAACTGTTACATACTATTATTAAGTCAAATTTATTGAAGGATCATATTACATTTACTCATAATAATATTTAGTATTTAATTCCAATTAACTAAGACCACAGTCGAACAGGTAGTGTGGAAATTTTGTAATCCTGGACAAAGGGTAATTAAGGAATTCCAGGAAATTGATGAGACCCTTCAAAATTGTTTAATGAATACTGGCCATGTCAATTCAGGGTGTCGTCTGAATTTCAGACAGAAACTGGTTAAAAATAGTTAAAATTCGTCGCACTCTGCCGGAGCGTTCCTTCATCCTTAGAGACCACACAGTGGTTGTGATTGCTAGGAATACTTTTAACGCCTTTTGTCAGTCAGTACCCTTATAAACATTTCTAGGTATTTTGAAGTGATCAGCTGGGAAATTAATTGAGAAATTTTGCTCATCCCAATTATTTTCCGGACCATAAGCCTTGTAGTAATAATTTGGTAGATAGGGGGTCTCCTTTGTAGCTTTGAAATTTTTTTTCTGTTGTTGATGATAGAAAAGTGGGGATACAAATTGCTGAGACCTTGAACAACAACAGGTCATCAAAAGTGAGTTGGACATTGTCATTTAATAATAATTTGGACATATTTGGACGTCTTGAAGAACCAAGACCACCCTGACGACTAAATATCTGGCCCCTGCTTCCCTTTAAGAGCTACGAGTATAAGACATAGAAAAATTTTGCTCGCCACCACACTACAGTTCAGACAAATTTTGTGGATAGTTTTGTAAGATCTCAATTTTACTAACTTTGTACTTAAAAATTACAAAATCAATGGAAATTCGACACGGGAAGGGGAACGAGTCGTCAACGGCCATGGACGGAAGTAGTAATGACGACAAATGTAAGGACACAATATTTTTTGATTAATACATTGATTGAATTTTCAATGATGAATATTTACAAGTTTGGTAATAATTTAATACATGGTTTCAGGCTTACTCTGCTATGGCCCACACACTGGTACGGGTCATCAAAGAGGATCCGATTTTGAAATGAAGGATTTGAAGCTTATTCTGACAAAATCCTTTGGTATTCAATTCCTTCCTCATTTTAATCAATTTGGTCGGGTTCACATGTGCTCCAAGTGTCACACTGAATTTCTCAAAGTAAGTAGTATCAAATAATTAAATTACATTGACTCAATTGAAGAAATTGTCATTTATCCCTGATCATGATGCAATATCATTCATATTCGGGTAGTAGTTAAATTACTGTATGTATCATAAATTGTACAATTGAGTATATCCTTCATACTTGTTACAGGTGGAAGCTATCTACGATGAATTCATCGAAGTGGAGAAGAGATTTGATTCAATCAGAGAAAAGTTTGCTTTCATTGTTGTAGACAGTATTTTCAAAAGTGATTATATAAGTAACTACGTCCATGGAAATGCTTTTGATGCGTTCCGATATCTCGTGTTCAAAGGTATGTACATCCCTTTCTATTGTGTGTGTAAGTAAACTGTAAAATAATTACAGTGACGATCATTACAAAATTTATTATAAGTCATTATTGTACAAGTAGTCAAAGATGATGTGAGGAAAGGGTATTTTTTTATGAGTATATTGTAGAAATAATTTTGTACAACAATTATGTACCTTTAAATCATGAACAAAAAATACACTGGGGGGACCTACTCTATATAATACATACATACATACATAATATCATGTTACCACGTATAATACTTAATAATAATAATTGTTCTCACTTTTGACAATTGTTTATTGTACTGACAGAGTGGAGTGAACGATTCAAAAAGCATTCAGAATTTTTGAAGAAGATTAATCAACAACAGCAGCAACAACAACAATCCCAACCACCACCACAAGAACAACAATTAAATGGGGAGCAGAAACAAGAAAATATTGTCACCAAAGACAACATTACCACAACTTCTCGAAAGATTATCAATAATAAGGCTTCTACTATTGAGAAAAAAGAAGAGACTCAAATTATTTCCAAATCATCATCATCAAAAGTTGTCAAGGCTGATGACGTGGAACAATTTTTAAAAGAAAAAACTTGCACTTATTCTTCCTCCGAAGAACTTCTTAATTTGTTGGAGGACAAACCAAAGAAGGAGGTAGAATCGACTCGTGTTGTTCGCCCAGCGGCTACAAAACCAGCAGCAACAGTTGAAAGTAAGAAATTACCTCTTGCAGTCAAATCAACCCCGAAAGTAGAGGAGGAAGAAGAGGGAGAGGAGGAGGTGAACAATGAAGATGATGAATCCCAAGTAGCCTTACCACAAAAACAACGAGAAACTGGAGAGAAGGAAAAAGTAGTTGTGAACAACCCAGGAAAGCCTATTCAAAATGCAATACCAGCAGGAAAAGTTACAAAGAAGATGGTCCTTAGTGCGGATGGAAAAAAATTACTTTCTACTACTGGTGGTACTCCACTCTCTGGAAAACATACAGTAATTTTTGTCAAGAAAGATCCTAGTACTGGAAAGATGGTTCAAGTTAGTTCACCACCCCTCAATGGGAATGCTTTGACCTCCTTGATCAACGATCATTTAAAAAATAAAGCAACTGTTGTCAAAAAGTCATCAACTCCTACTTCTTCAGGAAAGGCTGCTACTACTACCACTACTACTCCAAAGGCAAATGAGAAGGAGATTACTAAAGAAGATGATAATGATACTATTATTACTCCTAAAAAGAGTCTTCCTGATGAAGTGGCCAAACCACAGCAACATTGTCCAATGCCATCAGTAAAGAAACAAGTTAAAGTTGTCCAACGTCCACCAAGAACCATTCCATCAAATTCATCTACTACTGAGGAGAAAAAGACGTACCCAAAAATTGTTTCAGTCACATCCGTTTCCAAATCCAGTCTCAAAGATTTACAAATTGAGATGCTAACAGGTAAAGAAGAAAAAGAGTCATCAGTATTGGCAAAAGAGGATGGAGATGAAGAGAAAATTTCATCAACAACAACGATCACTCCTGTTGAATCGTCAGAAATGTCAACAACTACTAGTAGTAGCAATGGTACAAAAGATTCATCAGACTCAAAGACTGTAAAGAATAATGTGGCACCAGAAGATTCTAAAATCTTACCAAATGAATCTACTCCTCCACCAACCGAGCCTGTGACACCCGTCAACGATGCAAAACCACCTGTCACATCACCAGAATCTCGGGGGGATGAGTCTCGGTCTGGGAGACGAAGACTCATCAAACGCATTTATGACCCTTCAAAGTCAGTTTATTACTAAAATACATGATTCATAAATAAATATCCGATACATAAATTACATACATACAAAAGACATTTTTAAAATTTAATTCTTTGAATTTCTAGTTGGGCTTCTGGACAAGAAATGGACAAGTTGGTGACTCAGTATGTCAAAGGTGGACTCAAGAATAATAAAAATTCTCCTAAACGAGCAAAAGCGGACCCCCGACAAAAATCTTTGGAACCGGAAGACCCCTCCACAAAACAAACAAAAGTTAGTATGTCCAAGAGAGATCATAGTACTGGCAAGATGATTCCTACTGATGAAGATGATGTTGACGAGCCTATGGTTTGAGACTTTTTTTTCTCTTTCTCTCTCTCTCACTCTACAAGAATTTATATGTTACAGTTGATTTAATCAACTTGGTTATGTTTTGTTTGATATTTTGGTTTAACTTAGGATCAATTTTGAAAGTAATATAGAATGATGTTCTGTCTGTGTCTGATGTAAATAAGGAATGGGATTCCCAAAATGGGAATTAAACTAAAAGAGCACAATATATAATTATTGATATAATTTTCGAGATTAATGTCAATAAATTATTATTCTTGTATTCTACTATTATTATTATTCTTGTATGATCCACTATTGTAACTTTATAGTATAAAGTTTGTACTTGAACGGTTCAAGTTGAACCCTTCATAATTATGTGTCTGTGTAACAAGTCTTGTTGGAGGATGAGGATGATGAGCCAATTTCAAGCCATACAAAGTGTTGCAAATAATCAAATTTTTAATGAAAGGGGTCAGATTAGGATTTTTGACTCCTTGATTGTTGACCTAAATGTTTGTTATTATTATTATTTTTATGGTACACATGTAAGTACTCGTAAAAATCTGCATTTATATGTACAAAAGCAAAATAATAATAGTTACAAATTTGTAATTAGTAGATGATGATGTAAAACACTACAAAATTGTGATTGGCTTCTCCCTTTATATACCCGTTGAAAGAAAGAATAAATACATGCTGTATAATATGGTTTTGTCACTACAGGTCCTGGACACGAGTTGAATTATTTATGAAACAACATTCAATTTATTGTAATGATCAAACAATTTCAGGATACGTAATATTTTAGTCTCTACACAATGTGTAGTAGTAGTAGTACACATGTCTTTTAAGAATTTCCACGCACAGTAGAAAAGTAGATGCGAGATGCATTGGATTAATTTTCTGCTCTGTATTAAATAAATGGCCACACGTGGATTTGTTTTGAAAGTACGGTCTACATCCGTCTGTATAGACTGTAATGACTATATTTGTAAACTTTTGTCAATTTGACTGTGTCAAACGGTTGACAATTTCAATTGACAGAGACGCTAAACAGAGATTATCTAATATAAAATATACGCAACAATGGTTATTTATTATTTTTGGTTTATACTTCTCCAAACTTTATCGTACGGAATTGTCTTGTTACTTGTTCTTGCATGTCGATGGCTCGTTTCTTAAATAGTTCTCCTTTTCTTAGGTCTTGTGCTACTCCCTCACCCTGTTCAAAACGACAAAAAAAACAAGTTTGGAATACTTTACTATCATAACTACCGAGTGTGTACTGAAAGAGTTGTCTCACCTTCATGTACATTTGAGAGAGGTTAGCACAAGCATACATATTTCCCAACTCACAGGCTTTGCTAGAATACTATATCAAGTAGAATAAAAGAATAAGTACACATGATCAATCTTTTCAATTTAGTCCTAGAAATTCATGTAGTACTTACCTCGAAAGCTTGTTCCATGTCTTTGTTTACGACATTGTCAATTCCAGATATATACATTCCACTAACGTAGAAACAGCACATTGCACTATTTAACTCGCACCCAGACTTGAATCTATTAAATGCATCCTTCTTGTTTTTAGGAAAGTCTGAAGTGTCGGCTGTCCTCATTAGCCCTGCATGAAGACAGGCTTCTGGGTACTTTAGACTACATCCTTTGTCATAATAACCTGCGGCTTTATTATGGTCAATTGGAAGGGATCCTCGGCCAACAAAGTTATAATTTCCAAATTTGTAACATGAATGACCCCAATTGTAGACATCACAATTAACTGCAACACACACAAATATTATATTATATACAGAGTACCTAATTCATTTCAATCTCTCTGTAATATTTACAGTCTGTATCATTGTGTACTCATTTATTTACATACACACCAGTAGTATAAGTGCTCACCTTCGTAAACTTTGGCTGCTTTTTGAAAGTCCTGTTTTATGGCTTCAAAAAAGTCTCCCAGTAAGTGACAGACTGGAAACAAAACAAAAAAACAGGAGGATTTATTATAAGGTGATAAAATAAAACACATGAGAATCTCATGATGAGATTGCCATAATTTATTTATTTACCTTCCGGTTTCTTTTCATGATAGCAACCAAATCGATACTCTGTAGCCAAATTCTCCAAATACTCTTTCACTTCTGTTTCGTCTTTTAAATTATAACCCGTCATGATGATACAACGATTAAAAAAGGCTTTTTTGCCTGAAATTCAGTCACTGAACACTGAATCTTGAAGATTTTTTTTTCTTGCGTTGTTTTCGAACTGCTTTGCCGGACTTTTGGCCGGCACTCTTTTGAACTTTTTTGAGCCACATCATCAGCTAGGAGGAATTGTCTTGGTTTGTTGAAATTTTTACATGTTCTGAGATTAAAGTTTGTAAAATGGGTCTCACAGAATGGTACAATTCCCTTCATATGGTAAGAAATACAAAATATTATTTTTTCTAATCGTCTAAGATTTCCTCTAACATTTGACACAAATGTCTCATATTGTTGCTTTTATTGTTGACATGTGTAGGACTATGACGGGCAAGCACGAGCGGAAAAGCTGTCACGGATAATCATCCTCTTATTTGGTGTATGTAGTATTAAAAATAATGTCAATGAATGTGATAATGTGAATGACATTGAATTTGACAGTTAATTGCCTCATGTTTATGTTTCCAGGCTGTCGGTTTTATTTGGGGATACATTATTCAACAATTTTCCGAAACAGTCAGGATTCTAGGAGCTGGTTTTGTGTTAGCAGCCATCGTAAGTAAAACAATTATGATTTGGATGACAAAACAGATGTTCATTTAAAATTTCAATTTTTATTTATTTGTTTTTCATTAAATTGAAAATCGTTTCACGATTGTTGTGCGTTCTCTACATTTAAATTTTATATTATATGATTACATGACCAAGTATTTGTCGTGTTGTACGATTATTATTATTTAATTTGTTTTTTGTTGCAGCCGATATACTATCTACAAATTTTATACATTGTCTATTATACCTAATAATATTTTTTACTCTAATTATTTATTTTTGTTTGTTTTTCTCTAGTTGACCATTCCACCCTGGCCAATCTACAGAAAGAAACCTCTTGCATGGCAAACACCGAGACGAGAAGATGGTGAGGTAACAGAAAGTAAAGAGAAAAAGAAGAAAAAGTGAAATATGAATGATCCTTGGTTACTTTTGGTTATTACAAACAATATTAATTATAGTAAAACAACAACAATAGTATGTACGATGATGATATAAATTTACATCTCTCATGTGTCAGGATGTCATATTTCGTGATTGTAATCCTGATTCTCAATAAATTATGATACCTTATTACAAACATGTTCTATATATTATAACAAAAAGTTGCATACACGTGTGTATTCATACAAAATAAAAAAAAACAATATATTTAGAATATTATATTTGTCATATAACAAGATTATTTCAAAATAATAAATAAATAAGTATTATACAAACGACAGTAGAAGTATTATTGTGTCAAAGTTGAAATGATATTGATATTATTAGGAACGGAGTGATGGAAATATTATTTTTAAGTTTTCCAACAAGCAAAATATTAACACATTATTATATAAGGAAAGGAAGAGGAAATTGTACTGACCTGTACATTTCTCCTTCGCTACATATTACTAATACACAAGTACAATACAAAAGATCACTAGTAAAGGATATTATTGCTATTATTTATTTATAACGAATTTTTTCTACTTGTAACGATATTGAAGTACACAGCCGGTTTCATTGCCTGTCCCCAAGTCCACAACCAAAATGTTTTTATGACTTAAAATTACTAAATCACTCGGTCGTTTCAATTTTGAACTGAAAGAATCTATCGTGGATACCAACTTGTTCTCCTTAAATATTTGTACCTGTAGAACGAAATTTTCTTATTAATTCTTGTTTTGAAAGATTGCGTAATGGTGCAGTAGTAATTAAAGTTTAAACAAAAAATTAGATATATTACAAAGCTCCGAGTTTTCTCTGTCCGCGTTGCAATGATCAGGCCTTCTTCGTCCACGACGACCCCACCAAATCTGTAAAATTTAACAACATATATGGATTATTATTTATCTTCACGGTGTAATATGGATAATATCAAATTAAAACACACAACTGGCTGAGAGATAATAGTCAACTAACGTGTCTTAAAACAATATTCCTTCTTACCTTCCTTTACCAGGAACCTTAATCTCTTTCTGTTGTTGTTGACCTTCTCCAGCATCACCAATTATAAACAAAGACATGTCTGCTACTATGATCGCTTTTCCATCTGGAGCAACCGCTACGCCTAAAAACGGACATTTTATAAAATTTAAACACTACATACAATACAAAACTTATTTAAAAATTAATGCACGCATCCATACCTCCCAATAATCCAAAACTATCACGCTTGATTTTCCGTACTCCCACATCTGCATCACAATACATTTTAATTCATATGAGATTAGAAATTGAATAGTATGTCCTCAATACAATACTGCTTATCATTAATTATGTTTACCCGCAGCATTTTGATGATATTGAGAATCAAAGATGAAAATTGTGCGTGCTCCATTGTCGGCTACATAAATGTTCCCCTTGACATCCACAGATATTCCAATAGGTTCTTGAAATTCTGGATGGGTAAAGGTTGAGACAGTTGAACCGTCACGAGGTGACATTCGGGTAACCAATTTGCTTCTGCAAATAAATTAGTGTATTGTTAATGTGTTGTTAATCATTATTTACAGGTACTGACATTTTTAAGTTTTATTAACAAATAACTATTTAATAAACAACTAACCTCCAATTGACAACAACAATTGTGTCCGTTTGACAACAGTATGACACACCAGTACAACTTCGACCCTAATTATCAATCAATTATAAACTGGTAAATTGTTCTTTTAATTCTTAGGTAAAATTATAAGGTAAAATTATATTACCTCTAAGGCTTGATTTTCGATTACTCGCTTCAAAGTAATGCCCTGATCCAGCACGACAATTCTGGCGTTGCCTGTGTCCAGCACAAAGATTTCATTATCCTTTCCTTTAGCTACAGAAACAGGCTGACAAAGTTCCCTTCGACCCCAAACTTTTACTGTAAGATATTATAAAAACAACAATATTATTACATGAAAGCACAAAAATCAGAATTGTAAATACATAACTCAAGCATTATATACATGTACAGTTTCCAAACCTGGATTATTGTGTTCAGCAACATCCACAGAATATAATTCGTCTTGAATTGGTCGACCGAAAATTGAGACTCCCACTTTGTACGTGCCAACTTCTGACGGCGTAAACTTTATCATGTATATACCATCCTCATCCTCCACATTGACTTGACCACTTGACGAAGAGTATTTTTGTCCTTTCGGAGACACTACGTTCACCACTACTGGGTCCCCGCCTTCCTTTCGTGGCTGATTGTGGTAATCTCTCGTCTCCAAAAGCATACACACTTCAATTCCAGCACATAAAAGAGTATCCGGCTCTGTTCGAAGAGTACAAAGTGGAGGAAAAGTTGTAGATGTTCTAAAAAACAAAAGAAAAAGTATGAAATTTGAGTTAAATTGATCTGCGGTAATGAATATAGAATATGTCTCTGTGGGAATTAAAAAATAATAAGTAATTAATATTACCGAATGGATACCCCTATGGCCGTTTCCAATGAAGAGTGATCACTCTCGGTTTTACAAATTAAGTACGCATTCTCTCGTGGATGACGTAGAGAAATAAATGAGTCTAATTGTGAAGAAAGTTCTGATATTCTTTTTGTGATGTGTCGCACCTCAACTTGATACTCTAAACCCTCACAAGTATCCCTGACTTGTATCTGTGAAAAAAATTAATACTTATAATATTGTATTTGATGCATTATAATACAAATCTAGTTATAAAATGTCTCTCAAAAAATGTAGTAATGGTTTGTTAAAAATTGATTCTTTTACTCGTTCTTTACTGATAAGCTCCAGTTGCTCCGCTAGCTTTCCTCTTTTTAGATTGGTAACTTCCTTGATTTTATTGACATACATGACTCTTCTTTTCTCTAATAGTTGGACGGCTTCTTCAAATGCTTTATTAGTTGCGGCAACCGCTTCTAAAACATAATTAATAACACTTTTAAACCCTTGCATTGTAATATTCACTAAGGACTTTGCCTCTGAGACAAAATAAATTAGACATACCGTCTGACGCAATTTCCAGGCGAGTCATTTCCTCCGTGACACTCTCTGTAGCTTCATCCAACTAGAAATATTAATTTTACCATTAATTTTTAATAACTGAAAAATAATTTTCTAAATAGACACAGTCACAATGTTTACAATAGAACTTTTCTTGAGATTACCTTAGAAAGACACTCATTTGCTTTGTACAGTAGAATTTCAGACATTCTTTTTATAGCGACTGAAACGAATTTCAAAAAATGTGATTAAATGTCCATCCAAGTTACAAAAATTAAGAAAATTGAAAATCCCTTACTTGAAAATGGAATCACAGTATGATCACCCGTTTGACGATCATATTGCATCGAAGTGTGCGGTGAAGTTACACAAACGGCACAAAACACAGAATCGCAAGTTTCACAAAACAGTAATTCCTACCCCCAACACAAATTAAAATGTATTAAACTCCACGGAAATTTGTCCAGCTTTGATTCAATTTCGACTCAGAGAATAGCAAGAAGGATCAGGAGAAGAACAAAAAATATACCTGATTCGAGTGCATTGAACATTTGGGTATTACTTCTCTTCTTTGTGATGCCATGAGATCTAGAAGTTGATTTACCAAAAACGAAGGTGGTAAGGCGCTCACACCACCCCTAAAAACAAAACATAATCAAATATTATACATCTTGACAATCGATTAGTTTTATCCACACGAAGGATTTTTGCGTCAAGTCCCCCCAACTCATCTCCTTGAAAGTTGCAATCTTTTCTTTTCAAATGAAAGAATACCTGGGCACGTTGATCAATTCCCTACAAATAGGGCATCTGAATGTTGCTGCGACATTCTCCCTCCCTGGAGTCGAAGTTGTTGATGATGTTGACGACAATGTGGAGGGAGTCGATGATGAAGCAGCTGCTGCGGCAATTCTTCCCAAACAGTGAAGCTAAAAGATTAAGATTAAAATCATGTACATAGCATAGAATATACTGAATTTAAGAATTAATCAATAAGTCAATTTCAATAAACTGGGTACTTACGCACACGGTGTGTGAGCATGGCACTGAAAAAGGGATTGGAATTTATAATAAAAATACGAGATTATTACATGTATTCAGACAATATCTTCACTGAAAACAGCACTAAATAAAAATTTTAAAAATTCTCACAGAGTTTTGGTGTGTGCTCCCCACCTAAAGGAAAGAAAAATCACTCATTAGCTACAGCCACTTTATAAATGTTGAGTTGGTAATAAAATAATAAATTCAACAAAGTTGCTTTAATTTTAAAAGAACAACTCCTCACCGTCGAATGTACAGAGACAGGTGCCACAGGTGCTGAAATATAAACAAAAGAGGTTTTCAAAATTTCACATTTTTTGAGATGGGCTACACTTATATTACTTTATTGAAATAACAAGGAGCTCACAGAAAACTCTCGTTGAAATCTTCATAATTGATCGATACAGTCTCCACTGTCATTTTTTTAAAAAAAAGATAGTTTCAATCATAATGTTGCATATACCATATACTAACATCCATTAAATAATGCCCAAGAACCAAGTTTCTATAGAATATAGCAGGTAAAAATGATCATATTTAACACATTACATAATATTTTCACAGAGAAAAACCAAAAGTTCACTTACCCAATGTGGATGTCATCATCCCGGATGATGTTCTGGAATAAAAATGATTCCAAAAATGTTAAATTGATTCCCAAAAATTCAAAAAAAATTACAGTCCCTTCATCGTACATAAATATATACAATATACAACAGCATAAATTCTTTCTAAATCCCAATTCCCATTTCCCGCAGCAATAGTAGTAGCAATCTAAATTGAAAGCCCATAAAAAATAGTCTATACATTTTCAACAGTCAAGACGAAGCAGAAATTTCAGAATGTTGAATTGTACTCTTTTTTATCCATTGTATCCCTTTACATCCATCCCAGGTGGTACAGAAAAGCAACTACATACCTATATTTAAAAATGGATTTTGATATTTCTTCACAATACATAATGTACAGTATATAGTATATACAATGTAAAGTTCAGTGCTCAGATACTACGTGTACAAAGTATAGTCGTAGCTTTTTCACTTTGAATTTTAATCAGTCCATCATTCATAGTATTATCCTAATTTCCATTAAATACAAGGGTGAAAACCCCGACAAAAAGGTATTCGTCATTATTTGACAGAGTAAAAGCCATCAGCACGAAAGGGAAATAAAAAATCTCCAAAACTCTAGATCAGAACACTGTTACTTGAATCTATGTACACACAGTGTACACACACCAGGGCTTGACCTCTCAAAATTTTTGTAAAGCCAAGACGAGAACGACGGTATAAGCCATTTACTCAGAAACGGACGGAGCGTGTTGGCTTGAGGCAAAGGAAAAAAAATGATTATGATACGAATGCACTTCAGTCCATATCCATACGACTGACTCTCTCTCGAGTTAAGCAACGAGATAGACACACACACAGGACCGAGTTCACATCACACCGGTTTTTCCAAGTATCCAATCGTATATATTACAATGTTTGTCATTATCATAGTGTATTGTAAGTACACTTGTGTGTAATGTGTGAGGAGAACGGGGAAAATGATATGTCAAACGTTGACCTTTTCTAAAAGTAATTTTTTTCCATATATTAATGAAAAATAACTAGAACCTCATTTCTCCTCTACATCATCCGAGAGAGCCTTGAAACAACCAAATTTCAATCCAACACCTGAATACGGTACACAATGTATATATTTTTGAAAAATGTAATATTGAATACATAGCAGCACTGAAGTAAACGTTGCCTACAAGTTAAGGTTTTGATATAAATAAGAGAAAATTAAATCTCACGGAGAATAGGAGAGTGTCAATAAAGTGTACAAGAGAAAAAATGAAATGTTGAAGCCATCCGTGTACATGCTTACTCTCATCCCATGAGTAAATCCCCTTCTTCTTACTATAATAATATTATTATTACCATCTTCAATCAATTCAAGACTCTGATTACCCAATCACAACTTTCATTTAATTGTATAAACGTACAGTATGAAGTGCATGTATACACGGAGAGGAGAAAAATTAGAAGGTAAAGTCTCTAATAATGAGGACGACGCTGATTTGCATTAATTTGATGTGGTCGTATGGTTTTTCCTTTTCCCTTTTGTCAAGCCATTGTTATTATAATAATACTACCTACAAAATACATACCGCTGGTTGACTTGTTGGTTTCTGTGTGTACTCTATCAGTTAGCGTATCCATTTTCACAATACACAAGACTTGTCACAAATTTTTCGATAGCTAATACTAAAACACACATACTACAAGAATCTGAGGGAAGTCTTGGAGAAGAGGCGCCTGGCACTTTCTTTCTTCCTCTCTCTCTCTTCATTCTGTACACACACACAAATGTTAAAACCTAAGACTCTTACTTTACTAGCCCTAAGACTTTAATGCCAAATGACACACAACCTTAATCCTTGATTATTTAAACAAGAAGTAGCTACTACTATGTACTACTATTAAAGTACAAGTACATTACAAGATCTTAATCCTTAGACATCTTAAACGTGATCTACAATCTTCAAAAGTAATCATAAATACTTTTCCCTTTTCCATCTCATCCCATAATGATCACTCCTTGTTTTTTATATTATAATCCTCCTCCCAAGTATCCTATCAAAACTGAACAGGGTCATACATTCTCACACCCAAATACGTTTTCACATAAATTGTATATTAAATATATTATCCTCTTAGACTGGGCAATAATTCATTTTTTTGAAATGTGATACTATTCAATTTACGTATCAAAAAACTTACAAATTCATGATTATCCAGATATTACAAGAATCTCAAGCGTTCATACACGTGTAAAAAAACTTCAATATTATTTTATATTCACAGAAAAACTTTTTGAAAATTTTCCAACTAACTTTACTGTCAGGCCACTCTTCCACAACACACACACGACTCACATGTACAACGAAGATGGGTTACATTTGGCACAAACTTCACAGGAAACTTCACACGTGTGTACACTGTCAACACGCATACACAAACAAAGAGACAACCTCTTCTTTGAAATTATTAACCTCTTCTACTACTACTACTCCAGATGAGACATTGTGGAACAAGGGACACCCGAAATGATAATGGCAAAACAGGACACATTTGAGTCTCATGTTGGCCACATGAGAACCACACAAACATCATGATGAAGCGAAAGTCTTCTTCATCGTCAAAACCAATGTACTTTGCAGTACCTTTATCTTTTACCCCATGGATCGGTTAGTGCTTCGTTGTTTGTGTGTGTGTGTGTTGGATAGGGAGGTGTATGTTGACAGAGGAGTAAATCAAATAATTGCATGTGTTAGTTTTTCAGTGTCGTTAACAATATTTTAACAGGTTAAGAAGAAAAACACAAAAGTTATCTTGACTGTGTCACAGATTGAAGGAACCCCATTTAGATCCTTCCAGGTTGGAAATTTTTGTGAAAGTATCACTGTACTAATATTCCACCAAGGATTAGTCACACAAACACAATAACTACCAAAAAATGACTTTAACGTTTAGGAGAAATAAAAAAGTCAAAATCACTAAATACAAATAGTAGGTTATAGCAGATTCGAGCAAAAATTTAATGTCCTCTCAATATTTTGTGGAAATGTGTCCTCTTTTTTTACTAGTAAATAGTAGTTACACACATCCAGGTAAATAAAAACACAAAGTACCACAGAGTACAGACAGAAAGATAATGAAGCTGAAAGTATTCGATAAGCAAATATGTAGAACATATCAGAATAGGATTAGAGAAAAAAAAGAGTATTAGCACGAGGAGGAGAATCAGTAATAATTATCATAACAACAACAACTGGGGAGAGACTGGGAGGCGAGGCAGTGCAATTTTTAGGCCACTATATTTTTCCCTTGGATTTTTTCCCCTAATAATGACTACAACATGGAAAGAAAATGTTTTGAGTTGATGGAAAGAGGGGAGAGACACATACACAGCACAAATCGAGGAAAGGAAAAAAATATTATCATAGTACGACGAAACATCTACAATACTTACATAAGTTACACATTGTACACATGCCACATGTATAAAAGGAGAAATCCCTTCCAAAAGCATGTTATAAGAAGCAAAAATTTTAAATAAAAAACTGGTACAGTACAACACAAACTAAAATGAAAAAAAAAATAAATAAAAAGACGCACAAACTTACTGAAAAGCAACACGGATTTTATCGTCGAGCGCATCCACGAGAGCAGCAGTCTTGTTTTGGCCACTGCTGGGATTTTTTACGTCAGCTTTTTGCCAAATACAAGCTGAAACTGTTTTGCTCATCACTACAGATGCAAGAGCAATATGAACCGAATATAATTTTTTTTTCCTTTTTTTTCTGTACGATTCCCTACCTACCTACCTACCCGTTGGTTTCGTTCGATGGGTTTGTTTTTTCAAAAATGTATATTTACTTCTTATATTCTAACCAAGATGAGGAATACAAATCCAATAGGGACGAGAGAGATACCTACTTAGGTGAAGCTCTGTCTCAGTTCCTCATCTAAAGGCCTCACCGTGTGTTAAATTCATTCACGAACCAACATCGACACATGAGAAAAATATATTCTCAGCAAGAGAGCTATCGGATGTGAGTACATATACAAGTAGTACAAAGTAGTGGTAGTAGTAGAAAAAAAACCAGAAACAGAAGTAAATCTTCCTCTTTTCGATGGGGTCTGAATAATATTACTCAGAGGCAAATATCTTTCTCCCCTACACTACACTTGGTACATTTATGTCATATATAAGTAAGTACGATGAAGACCCTCTTGAAGTGTGGGTCTGCTTCTTTGTAAGTTCTGTAAAAATGAAAACACACACACAAATAATAATAGAGTTGTTTTAAAACTGTCTTGTAAATATAACTTGATTTTTACATAACTTCCGCGATCGATTATGTCAAGATAATTTGGACGAGTTGAATTAATTATTTTTAAACAAAAAAAATGTTAATTATATATTCTGACACATTTTGTTCTACATACTTTACGGGGACGTTGAAACTAACATCGTTGAAAAGATGTGAAGGATATTTTTGACCGAAATTACCTACATCCTGTCGTCCAAAATTATGACAACGTCCCCGTCTTGACTCAATCTTTTTGTTTATAGCAAAACTTAAACTAATATACATTGTGTAAAAAGTAAGCTACTCTGTCAAGATTCTTGACTCAAGAAGGAGGGCAAGAGTGACTGTACGCATGTTATACTAACAAACTACATATAATGTGTAAATACCTGTGGTCTTTAAACATTTTTGAAAAAAATTGGTCAACAAATACTGGACCCACTTTGAAAGTGAAAACTCAAAAAAATAAAAACGGTCAATAAAATGATACTTGTTGAAATATAATAATATGTATGTAAAATACATTCATAATTTTGTAGTAAATCTGTTTTTTCGGTTGACAATGTCAATCACCCCTCTTTCCTCTCATCTCCTTGTGTAATACACAATGTGTATTAATCGTTCATTATATTCTTCCTATCTATCACCGAAGAAGATGAAAGAAGTATCAGTCATTTGACTTGTTGGTCATGTACATACTCGATTTGACAAAGAGAGTAGAAAAATAAAAGTCAACAAAGTTATCAGTATTATTTCTTCAATCCCATTCACACATCATACTTGTATTTTGTCTGATATCATACACTTTGTTACTATATATCTCAAAAAACAAAATGTGATGCATAAATATTAATACAACAGTATGAAAAGAAGGAACTTTTACTTACTTATTTTTATACAACAACACTTGGAGACCCCCACTCAATCAAACATGTACAACAAATTGATTTTTTGTTATACGAAAACAAAGTCGCACATTATGGTGATGCAAAAATATTATAATGGAAACTACGTGGTCGAAATTGATAAGTAAAGTTGAAGGTAGAGTACAAACTTTGTACTACAAAGAGAAAAAACACAAAAATCCAGTATCAATGCACTCAGCTGGGTCATATGTTTTGTTTTGTATTATACAACTTGAATTAACTTGTGGTCGATAATTTACGTCGTTATTTTCCTCTTGCACTTAATACCACTGAATTATTAATGAAAATGGTACAGCAAAGTTATACTCACTGGATTAAACATTCACACCAAAATATTGTGTGACACAAATTTGAGTAAATAGTCTTCCTTTCTATGCGACTTTCGACAGGTAAAAAACAAGGACCCTTCCCTCATCGATCCAGGTTAAACTTTTGGATTCTGCCTTGGACGTGAAAAGTTCGTTGACTGAGCTGAACCAAATGATATTTGTCCACAAATATGAAGATAATGTTTTGCTACTTTAATGCTGTTGTTGTCTTTGTGGCAGAAATGCAGAAAAAAAATCTCCCCAGCTTCCATACAACCCCGCTCTCTCTACTCTATAATGCTCTGACAATGACTTTTTTTAATGAAATTAAAACTGCGATTGACTTTATTTGCAGTAAGTTACAGACTGTAACATGCTTTCATTTTTAATTCCCGACCTTGACAAATCACAAACAAGATAACACTCTTTTCTCTTTCTGTGCTGTGTCATAAAATGTATGTACTCTTCATGCAGCTTCAACTCCAAATAAAAAACAAAGTTTGAGAAAAATGTCACTAAAAAAGATTGAAAAAAATATATATAAACTGGAAATAACAATAAATTATTAATAGGTAACAAGTGCATAAAAGATTGTCAGTATTTTGAATACATATTATGATGGAAGAGGATTAGATGACAACAATCACTGGTTAGTCATCAGTGATGCATCATTAGGAAATTCGAGACCTTGAGGAAAATGTTTTTGTGAAATGTGTATTCTTTTGTCTAGACTCGTGCATTTTTTATGAGACAACAAAATTATTACAAGTCACCTTCTTGGATGTGTGTGTTTTGTGTTACTGATTGTTTTTACTCATCTTGATAAAGTTTCTCAGAGATTATTTTGTAAAGAATGTATTGGATTTTAATTCTTGTGTACTTAGTGGTCTTCAACGTAAAGCTGATTCTATTATTTAAATTTTAAAATAATAACAAATTGCATGTAAAGGATCAACCTTATTAAATCTACAATAATAAATCCCTTGCTCAACATTTTTCATAGTTGCACTGAAATGTAAAATAATGAATAATAATAAGTAATAGGAAGGTGTATCTTTTTTATAATATATTATGATATTTCACCGCTCACAACAATAGTTTTTTAAAGCTTATGTTCGTTATCGTTTTAGCATGAAAAACAAACTAATAGGTAATTTTTACATATCAATCTGGCAGCGACAGCCTTATAAAGATGAATATTTATTTAACAATAATTTAACAACAATAACAATTAATAATTTAATTTAACACCGAATCCTATTTTTTCTCCTTCTGATAAAGAACAAAGAGGGAGTAAAGATTAGAAATTGACAGTGGCGTAACCAGGCACTGGCCTGTGTAGGTTCCGAAAAATTTACAGAAAAATTGCTTAAAACCACAAAATCAGGCCCCTTAAAATTGATTTCTGGGGATTGTGCCTGTGTCCAATTTCAGTCTAGTTACGCTACTGGAAATTGATTGCATTGTATATATGTAGTGCTTCGTATGTATATATACAGGAATCTACATGTTACATCGTTTTACAAAACTAGGAAAAGGTACATCATCATAATTACAATATAATAGCAATTTCTTTTTTGTCCAAATAATCCACATGTATACATCAATTATTATTTGTATTATCTAATTCTTCTTCAAGTACACACCAGTCAGAATGTTGAGAACTGTTAGATGAGGATGAATTTTTTCTCTCAACGGAACATTCTTTACTCCCTCGACGAATTACTATTAGAGGATCCTCTTCACTTGATGATTTTGATGATGATGACCTCCGAACTTGGATTTTCCCCACACTATGGGCACCTTCATTCACAACTGACTCGTCGACAAGTGACTGTAGTTCTGCAGCTACATGATCAATCACGACTGAACTATTATCTGATGGCTGAGATAATTGCTTGTCCAAATTTTCAGCATCAGCAGTTGCCACCAATGTCACATAATCATCTTGAGATGGAGGAAGAGAAGTAGCAGAAGACACTGATGTGACTTTATTGTCTGTAACAGTAGGAGCACCTTTTTGGACGGTAGGAGTAGGGACAAGGACTGGAACAAGTGGTTCCTGCTCTACTCTCTTTGACTTGGTTTTACTAGCCTTTTCACTTGACTTTACCTCGCCACTACTACTACTATTACTACTAGCTGGAGAGACAGCAGAGTTTTCAACATCCACTGTTGCTGTGGTTGGTGATGATTCTTTGGGAATAGATTCTCCCTCCTCTTCAACTTTTTGGTCAGTAGACTCTGACTTTGCCTCAGTCTCCTTCTTTTTCTTTTTCACCAAGTCAGCAACATATTTGAACCTCTGCATACACTCCTCTTTTGAGCGTGCTGGAACCATATGAGCAATTTTGTCCCAACGATCAAGTGACCCTTTTGGGTACTGGAGTAGCGCATTCTCAAGTGCCTTCTGTTCATCAGTAGACCAATTCTCTATAGTCCGTGAATCGACGGCCGCAATACTATCAGCCTTTCCTCCTTTTGTTTTCACCTTAACTTTAACTTGTGGTACAACTTGTTCTACTTCTGCTGGCTTGCTGGCTAATTTTTCTAAAATCTGCAAATTGTTTGAGATTTCGTATCAAAGTCACATCACCATCTTTACATTTATACCAAAGAGCTAAAGAGCCTATTCATGTGGATGACAAACCTTCTTCGCCATATGTGTCACCTCGGGGACAGGTCGACATAAAACGTCAGCAATCTTTTCCCATCTTTCGGGGGTTCCTCCTGGAGATGTTACAAATTATCAATTCGTTAGTTCTTTTGTTTGTATTCTTCTATAAAATCGACTTAAAAAATATGTCACGAGTTGTACCTGGGAATTTGGAGCACAACTTGGCCAATTCAGTCAAATCATCGTCTGTCCAGAGGCCACCTAAAGAATTTTCCAAAAAATATCAATGCTAATTATTTATTTGGACCGAGTTTGAATTGACTACATCTTTGACATTTATACCGTAAAAGGATTATAAAACAAACCTGAAATAATTTGCCGTTTTACTGGATTCTGGTCGGCCTGAGTTGATGCTTCAGCATTCCAAATGGGTTGTGTACCATCCGTTTCATCTTCTTCAGTTTTCTCTGGAGCTTTAAAAGTTTTCCGTTTTCGGGGTTTCTGTGAATGTACAAACACAAAATACGTCACATTAATATCAAATCAATGGAAACCCTGTGTGTGTACTTGTGATATTATAATTAATTTGAAAATACAAGCAATAATGTCACCTTTGGTTCTTCCGCTTTGAGCCTTTCTTTTTCTAGTCTTTCTCGTTCCAGTGCTTCTTCTTTATCTTTTTCTTCCTTTTCTAACCTTAACTGTTCTCTATAATTTAAAACTTCTTTCGGGAAGGTAAATATTAGGTATTTAATCGCACGATATATTTGAAATGGAGCTAAATTCCAAAGGCTGTAAGAAAATGACAAAACAAGAATATGATAACGTTTTACATATCTACTATGGAATAACAGTTGATATTGCAAATCATTAATTATTTGTTTGTACCTTGGTTTTGGTAAATACTTTTCAAACTCTGCTTCCAATTCTTGGGCAGTAGGTCCATCTTTTTGGGCTCTTTTTGTCCGCTGTGTTTTTCGTAATCTAGCTTCTACAATTTCTTTCTGTAAATCAAAAAAACTTCATATTACATACTTGTAATAAAAATCTCGTACATTCTACTACATACTTGTGTAAGTAAGTATGTAGCATGAGATGAATCGGAAATGTGACAGATAATTTTCTGTAAAGTAATCCTTGATTGCATTTAAACTAAAGAAACGACCTAATAATAATTTTTGGTAAAGTTTTTTAATCTGTATTATGCAAATACCCAAACGTGTTTAAAATAACTCACCATGGAAAGACGTTTTTCAAAGTAGCTAGCCCAGCCAGCTAAATATTGTCCCAATGAAACAATAACTGGAGAAAACAACAACAACAAATTAAACTTTGACAATGAGACACTAAACGAAAGAGATAAGTTTCATTCACTAGAGACAAAATTTTCTACAAAATTTTGACTTACACAGTAGGCCACTGAAGACTTGCCAAAGTGCTAATCTGCGTGCCCGTCCTATAGTAAACAAGTATTTAAAATGGTCAATCGAAAGGGGTTTAATTAAAAATTCACTATGCTTGTGTTACGAATATGATTGTTTCAGATGAAAATCAAATACACTTACGGAAGTAAAATATTGGCTGCCTCCAATTGGGAAGACCTTCCACTAAAACTTTATTGTATGATTCTCGGAGTTCTTTATTTTTCAAAACTTCGTATATCCCGACCAGCTACACAAAGTAAAACCCAACGTCATTACACATTTTTCTCACACATGTCAATTGGAGTACTTTGACAGGCCAAATCTTTACTCACCTGTCGAAATTTCTCAGCTGC
>WJFB01000198.1:63381-85103 GCA_009870185.1 Pygmarrhopalites habei | reverse complement strand
TCTTCTTTTGAACTGCTGACTTGTGAGGCAACCCCAAACACAACTTTGACTTCATCCCAGCCTCTGTCAGTGTCTACCGTAATGCTTGCAATTAAATGCCCGTCCTCAACATCAAGTCCTGTCTTTTCTGATGCGGGTTTACCCAGCGACATTTCAGTTACAATTGATGCACAAATTCCGGTCAATTTTGGAGAAAAAATTTCCAACTTTTTATCAGAGGCAGAAATGTTGGAACCGCGGATACCATATTCTCCTGCTGTCCAGCAAATAGCGAGTAAATTCTTTGTCGGTTACAAATAAACGTGTATCTACATGCATTTTTATGGTTGCCGCGATTGGTTGTCATTTTTACATTAGGTTGGGTTATGTTATGTTACGATTTATGAAAATATCGAGTCCCGTCGTGATGGAGAAATAGTATCACAGGCAATCAATGGACGAGTTAATTTGGACTCTGTTGTCTCTGGATTCCTGTTTATCGAGCTTGGAAGGACATCATCATCAACAGTTGCTTCAAAAGCCTCAAAGTTCTCAAATGTTCTGGTGAGTGAGTGTACACCACTTTCCCGCCACGACTAATTATAAAAGTTATTTTTTCCATTACTCCATTTGTGGTTTTTGTCACTGACCAACAAAAAAAGCCTTTTCTATGTGTACTATTGTCGGATGGACGAACCACAGGAAGTGATCGGAGAATGAGTAAAGCAGGATTAAACGATTTTCGAATTATTGAATCCGTACTACTGTGTATTCTGCAGACGCATATAAAATGGTAAATTGTGGCTCGTAAAGGGAGGATACGGTATGTACATAATCTGAAGTATAATGGATGAAATGGCATTGTTCACCATGTACACTGTATTATACACGTATAATCTCCTGGCGTCCGCATCTTTTTGCTTCTCATCTTCTTACCTCATCTCCACACACACTACACTCAATCTGATGTATGGGGTAAATGGAGAGTGTGTGTGTGGTTCGTATTATTCAATTTATGACTGTAAGTGACCCTTTGCTTCATTATGACATTTCCCCCTCTCCCCCCTGCGAAAACATCTCAGACACATGACATGGAAGCCTGAACTCAACTTATCATAATTTTTTCAAAACGAACGTATCTCGCTGTGTGTGTCTGTGTGTTTGTAAGGCATCCACATTGTGCATCAAAAAAACAAACAAACAGTCCAATAAGTTTGCTTGCCTTTTGTATGTGGACGAGCAAACACACCTCTGAAGATCGTGTGTGGAGTACAGTAGGATAGGGGAATTTTTGCATGTGCAAATTCTGTGTGTGATGAAGAGGAATTATGATATACATTGTCTACATCATCATGACATTCTACTTTTCCCTCTCTACTCGTTTTAATTACTTTCTTGAAGCACCTTTCTCAAAACACAAACCACACACACAGGCACACACATTGACATGATATGGATAGTCGATGCAATCATCATCGTGTGCGAGATTGTGTGCTGCAATAATCTGAATATAATCTCAATTTCTGACAACTTACAACATGCTGATTGTTCAGTATGACACTTGACACGAGAGAGCAAGTGATTTAGAGGGATTAATGGAGGTGTGATCTGCCCACAAAAATTCCCTCCTCCTCCTCACTGCAACTAGTAACATCTACTCATCTTGGAGGACACACACACACATTTTGTCCTCACATTTTGACACTTCCACGACCAACTCGGATCGGCGAGGGACTCGGGAGAAGAAGCCCACAAAGTTGTGTGCATTGGGGAGTCGATCCCCAAGACAAAAGAATGAAAGGGAAAGTTGGGAGTCTAATACGGTCATCCAAACAAAGCAGAGTAGCAATAATAAAATTAGACAGTACGAGACTCAGCTCCCGTCTGTCTCCCCGCCCTCACCAACAATAATATAATAATACGGGGCTAACTATTTAATGAGCTACAATTGAACCCCCACCTCTGCTCCTTCTTAAACTTTAGAGTAAGGATTTGTGAGTTTGGCCTTTGTTGAAGAGCACACTTGTCCAACCCTAATAAAGCCCAAATCCTATCGAATCATTCATTGCGGGACGAGATTAAGTGTGTATTTCTTGTCAAATGTTTTTTCTTACATCTTCACTTTGATAGCCACTGAATTGTTCAGAATGCAGGTACATCTGACGGAGAGAAGGGACGTGGGAGTAATTAGAGAAGAGAGCATTATTATCATTAGTCCTCCTATTATTACCCATTAGATCCATGAACACTTGAGCACTTTTCTATTAGAGTGAGGGAGTGAGAGTGTGTGGGCTCCATTGTTGGCTGACCGAACCAACGTCCAATCAAATGTAATCAAAATGTCCCATATATTCTCCCGTCCTGTCTCCCCTGACGAGACAATAGGATCGAAATGTGTGTTTCATCTTGAACCACGAATAAACATTACACAAATTCTGTGAGGCAGGGAAGGACCTTCCATAATGGCAGAGTCTACTAATGCAATGGATTGGAATGCAAATGATTATATTGTAGGGTGATTGGGAATTGCGGTGTGTCTTCTTTGCTATTGCTGTGGATGTGGACAAATATTGGTCTGAGCCAGTTGTTGTTGTTAGGAGGAAGTTGGGAGATGTTGATGTTGGTACTGGTTCTTTCTCGTCGTTTGGATAATGGCAGAGACGACAGTGTATAAATAATGATATCATGTGATGCAATCCGCTAAAATATTCATTGGTTGAAGGCTTTTGGATTTATGCATGCATTCCTTCATTGTTGGACTGTATGTGTGTGTGTCTGGGATGATGACGCCGTGTGAAATCAGAGGTAAAGATCCGCCTGAGTGGACATTTTAGTATTGTATTAAGTATGGACAGGGTTACACACCATTATATTTTGTCCACTCTTTGCCATCCAACTAATTAAAGTGGAGGATGGGGAGAGGGGGTGCATAAAGGGATGTAGTATTTGGAAAATGAGAGTAAATCTCCATATGAATGAAGCTTAGCCACATTCTAATGAATACCTACACCACAGTATGTATATTTACACTACATTACGAGCACAATGTGCAAAAAGTGAGAGAGGGAGAGAGGGAGGGAAAATTGCCATTGCAATGGATCAGCAAGTTTTGCCAAGTGAGGATAATGGAGATTGGTGAAGAAGGAACCTGTAACCACAGTCAAGACTCTGTGAAGAGACGCAGAAAAAAAGTAATAACAACATGTAAGACTTGTACTTAATATGATAATTGTTTGATTCGTAATTGAATGCTGGGAGGAGAAGTCACGTTTTTTATATTAACCAAATTGTGAGACTGCTGCTGTTGCTATATATGCCCACACTTTCTGCTATACATTATATATTAAAATATATTACCTCCCTCTCCTGTGACACTTTTTCCCTCCACACACACACACTCTCTCTCAGTACAGGTAAAGTCATCCTCTCATCATCTTGATCGTCACCACCTCCTCTTCAGTGGAAAAGGACGGAGGAGGACTCATTTTGTCACTATTTGTGGAGTTTTGTCTGATTATGAGTGACTACATAATGGTGCTCTCATAATTGGTAAATTACATGATTTTATGTAATATAATATACACAGCGAGGGTGATTTCATTCTGAGCTCTTCATCCTTCCCTCTATTCTGTCCCTTATCCCTTGTGTGTGTGTAACTCGTGACAAGGATACATTGATGACGACAAGGGAACCACATCGTCATCATTTTTCCCCTCTGTTGTCTCCTTCTTCTGATGCTATGATGTGTGCACACAATGCAATGACAACCAAATCTCTGTGTGTGTGTGTCTCTGTTTGTGGAAAACGTGTGCTTTTTGGGCCTTCGCATGAGGCTGGAACTTGGGATAATTGGTGGTGAGTATTGATGAAGGTCAATTAAGTTGGCTGAACCATATTCTGTGTAGTCGTCTCATCATTTATTCCTCACGCAATCGTTTCACAACAACAACAACAAGTAAGATAAAAAGCAAGAGCAACAACAACAACAACAAGAGGAGAGGAGCAACAAAAAACTCACAATATTTTCAAAGCCCAAAAAGACTGACTGACAATTATGAGGCCATATAAGGAGGGGAGATGAAGGCATCAACCTGAGAATCATCATTATCGATTTATTTCAAATCATAAACAGAGGATCAAAGGAATACAGGATCTTTTGTTTTAACTCGTAAAAAATTACATTTTAATTCCTAATCATGGCTGAGGATAAACATTAGCGTGTGTGTGTGTGTGTAGTTGTGGGGGAAGAAACTTTCACTCAAAATCTTGTCTGTCGTAAATTTTATTATTAGGTACTTTGTGTGTCCTTTTTCCAAGCCTCTTCATTACCTTCGCTATGTAGGGATGAGGAGGAGACGCCAACCGTGGATTTATTTTCTTGGAAAATACAAGACAGTGGCCGGTTGCAAAACCCCAAACACATATTTTGTACATATTATTTCAGAATTGTGTGTCGATTCGATCTGTTGTAAATGTTTCCTCTCTCTCTCTCTCCTCGTCATTTGTAAACGTGTGTGCAAAGCTCTAATTAGGATGCATTAACTTTGAGTCAGCACATGTGATTCATTTTTCTCTTTGCGAGAAATTTAATCTGCAGTAAATCAAGAAAAGAAAATGATGATAAAAAGAATAAATAAATATACTTTTCTTGACTTTGTTCCTCTGCACTTTTCATCAAAGCCGCCCCACTGCTCTCTCTCTCTCTGTTCAATCACTCACAGTTAATATGATTACTGTGTGTGTGTGTGTGTGTTGGCCTTTTCACAGCTCATTGAAGATTCGTCAGAAGAATTATGTTATTTGAAGTATCCATAATATTGAACATGTTTGCTCAGCCGAGGAGTACACACACGCACACACGGACGGACGAGTGAGTGTTATTTTTAAAATGGTCCACACACCAGCATTTAGAGGTAATTGCGAAAATCACAAAGTTGATGTGTATTTTGTGAGGGCAGAGGAGTACAAACAGAATTACCCCTCCCTCCCTCTCCGCACAATATAATTGCCAAATAAGGGCCTTGTGAGTGGAATTAAAAATATTAAATATTAAATTATGTACGCGGACGAAAAGCTGAGCTGCAGTGCGTCCTCTTATCCCCGTTAACTTGAGTTATTATAATTATCCCAAAACACTTGCACAGGACAGGATGGAGAGTAAAAGGGTTAAATACGAATATAGAGTCTAATTACCTGATTTACAAGATATTTTGTGACTCTAAACTCTGCACAGTTCCCATGCCAGTGGAAGGGACAAAGCACCCAACTCCACTGATTTATCTGTTTATCCATCTTGATAATCCAATCCTGTATGTACACACACGACAACAAACAACAATTTCAGCTCTGCGATGACGCAACTGGCTTGGATCTCTCGAGATTCCCCAAAGGTGCCATATTTACAGTTACACACATAATAATAAGAAAAATGCAATGATGCAAATCTTCCGTTTATTATATTTAATGCAAGAAACTCGAGTCAAATTAGCAATTACGCCAATTCCTTTCCTTCTTTGTGAGCATTTAGAGTTTGTCTCTCAAACGACACTTAATCATGGTCATTCAGCCCCACTCGTCGTCGTCGTCATTCTCACACAGAAATAATCGAGGGAGACGAAGGAAGGGAAGACACCAAAGTTTGTAGTGTCTGAAAAAGTGACAAATGGGATTATGTTTGAATTAAACACCAAAAAAATTTGTCAATAGCTTCCCACAAGGCTCCATCCACATTTTGAAATCATGACTGAGCTGAGTAACCTCGACTTGTTCTTCTTAATTTTGCCACTCATCTCTTCGTCTTCTGAGTCAGAAAAAAAGGATTTGAGGGAAAAGATATCGTCATAAATCTGAGTCTCTCCTCCACCAATTTTTCACCCTCTGTCTTCACTCTCCAATCTTCTCATTCATTAACACACACAAATTTCATCAAAATTTCCACGAAAAATCACACGACCCTCGGGAATGGAGTACCTTCTTCACAGATTAAACAATTTGTACAATTATACAAGGAGTTATATATAGAGGCCGATGAGTGGACCCTCGTAAAGAAATAATAAAGGTTTTCTTGAACTTGAATCCTAAACTAATTTTGCAAATGACGATGCTTGCTTTAATTGCTGCCAGAGAGTTGAACTGGCCACTTGGCCAGGGAGGAGGGACAATGGTCGGACTGCCTATAGAGACGAATGTGTGAGAATTGTGATGTCAGATAAATAAGCCACACGGATGTGTGTGAATGTACACGAAACCATGCGAGGGGGCACAGAGAGAATGTCTCGTTTATCAGCCAAAACCTGTACAAAATTACATGAAATGACATCAAGATGTGGCTGGAGATTAGCCCGAGTCGAGAGGGGATTCAAGTCTGCTCACGATAAATCTTCCTCTCTCTTTGCACACACGAGGATTGCGAGGGACTCTTCTTCTTGTCGTATTTCACGCTATTAACGTTCCTCTCCTCCGTTGGGTCCTCCTCTGCATTTTTCATCATTCTTCCTCCTCTTGCCATTTGTCCTGGGTTGTGCAGCGGATTTTTACAAATTCCTTCCATGCTAATTTACAACTTTTACTCCTTGTCTCTCCCTCTCTCTATGACATGAATATCCGTGAGTCAAATGACAATTCATTTGGATCCGCCGCTCCACATCCTCCAGAAATTTTTAAATGGGCGGTACAGAGAGACGACCGGAGCCGACGTGCAAATTCGTTTTTGCACGTCATTGTAGATTTTTTCTTGGTGGCGTAGATTCATCTGGAGAGTGCAGACAGTGCTTTTCGTCAGATATTTAATATTCATTTAATTGGGAGATGCGTGCCTGCGTTTCGTTGGACAGACAGACGTCAGACGGCTGTGCATGTTCTGTGAGGGGATTGCAACAAATGGAGAAAAAAAAGTGTATTTGATGAACAAAGAAAATTAGGGGCATCATTGTCACTGTGGCTGCTAATCTGTTGATTTGGCTGGGAATCAATAATAAAGTTAAATAAAATAAATGCTTGGGATAATGATAATGATGGGGGGAGTGATGGCGGCCACTTCTCACTCTTTCTTTCTTCTTGATGTTTGGGGAGGATGATGAAAAAGCCAAGAAGAACAAGTATTGAGCCTATGAATTCACTTTTATTTTGCAAATTCGAGCTCGTCTTACGCACTCAATAGTTGCAATAAATTATTTGCCTTGCAACCATCATAAGCCATCGTGCCTCACACATCAAGTCGAAGAAGAAGAAGAAAAAATAACAAGGGAGAGAAGAAGAAGAAAGGATTGCATTGCATTTATTCCTGTCATGCTTGATTTCTCGTGTAAAAGGCAAAAGACTCTTGGGAGTTTGTACCTCTCCACTCAACTGAGCCTCTACCTTTGCTTTGTGTGTGTGTTGTGTGTGTGTTTGTGTGGGGGAGAAACAACGTGAATTCATTATATCAGATTTCATGTGTACTCTCTGCCTGCCTGTAAGAGCAAGGCAGAGATTAGAGACAAGTAAAAAAGATGAGGTTTGTTCCCAATCAAATTTGTTTTTAGGCCGTACTCCTTCATTCCTCCAAGTTCTCCTCTTTTTCTTCCATCTCTGTGTGCACTACAGCCTCCTCGGAATGGACAGAGAACAGCAGCAGCAGAAGGAGAAGAAGAAGAGAATAAATTAATATGTAAGAAGATAGCCAGATGAAATGGATGTGATGGGGAGAATCGTGATTCCGGCCTTGAGTTTCCTATGGAGATCCACTACCAAATAAGAAATTCCTTCTCCCTCTCTCACACACACTCTGCCAATTTCTGTGTCATCCTATCCCGCTTTGTGTCAGTGTCCCTCTTGCCCAAACAGTCATCCCATCATCATCAACTACCCCCATCAACTGTACATTATGCAAAACAAAATTAAATAAAAAATGTCAAACTCCAGCCAAGCTCTCATCCTCTCCCCTCATACGTCATTGTACATACACAAACATAGAGAGCCAGAGTGTGTGTGTCACCTTTGCATTAATAGACAATTTTGCAAAGTTTTAGCTGTAAGGATGACTGTCCCTCCTCTCCTTCTTTTCCCATGGATTAAATACAATAAATAAAGTCAGAGTAGCCAAGTTTAATGAGTGAGAGAACGTTCCACGGTCAGCCGTCCATCATCCGCCGTCGATACTTGAGAAGTGGACTCGTGTGTACACAAGTTAAAGCCACTCTCACATCCAATCAAATCCTGTGATGAAATGAAATCAAATGGTCATAAATAAATGACTAAACAAAACCACACACACAAGGCTTTCATTCTCGCTTTTCTTTCGAGAAGAAAAGTGTGTGTAAATGGGGATGGAAAATGTTTTCCTATCGGTCCATTCTCAACAATCCCCCTGAGTCATTATTGTCGATGGGAGGAGGTGAATGTGGGGATGAAGATGAGAGTGTGAGAGTCAATATTGACACGATGCAGGGTGACGACGACGAGGGTTAGAAGTTAAGAGGGGGAACGTGCAATTTGTATTTCGCAAAACGTGGAGTGAACGAGACAAAAGATGAAATAAATGTGGTCATACGCTAACATTATCATCCTCCACCAATCAATACAGTATTTATACACAGACTCCGTCTAATTGATAATCTCATTTAGATTTTGAGCACGTTCAATTACGATTAAGGAGATGAAGAGGAGAAGGGAATGCAGCTCTTCTGCCCGTAATTCCTCCCTTCAGACTAATGACTACGAGCTGTGCAAACAAGGAGGAAGTGAGTCAATATTGCATACACCACGAACACACACACACACGTACAGTACACTTGATATTGTGTACTCTGCCCCTGTAATTAATAGGAGTACAAAAAATTGACGTGCAATAATCTCTTTACCATTTAAATGGACTCCTTTCAGATTACTCTTACTCTCCACTGTTGAGAGTGAGAGTGTGTGTGTGTGAGTGTACATCCTCAGATTGTGCAAATTTCCGCTTCCAATTTATTCCTCAGGCCATATAAGATGCAGGAGCAGGAGGGGAAACCTTGACACAATTGTTGACATTCTTGTGTGTGTGTGCTCGAGTCAGTTTGCAGAAGCCACATTTACATAAAACTCCATAATCTACATTCATTAGATGGGACAGAAGAGCAGGGCTAATCTATCCACATCCACTTTTTTGTCTTTGTCAAACTCAAATGTGTCCTTTTTTACCCAGACTCTCATTTCAACCTGTCTACTCTTGCAGAGGGTGGATTGAGACACATTATCCTTTTTTTGCACACATATTCAAGCCTCTACATAAGGCTTAGGTCTAAATTAGAAATGTGACTAAAAAGTCAATTTATGAAATTATTTTTTAAAAAAGAATTTCATGTGAACATTTTGTTGCTGAATGGAGTGCCAATATGATAGAAAATGAATTGTACTGCCAATAATTTTCCTTCACTTTAATTAAAAAGAGAGAGATGTCTTTTAGGTATGCATATCGACTTCTGACCACCATAATTTTATGGTGGTGTGTCTAGATTTTATTGTCTTGTACTTTGTCACAATGAAAGGGAACTGAAATGAGTTGAAGGTGATTTTGTCGAGTCTGAGGAGCGCGGCTTTAATTCTCGCAAATGATGATATGATATTAAATGATATTCAATGAATATTGTATTGGCTCCATCATTTTGTTGTACAAAAAGTGGAAAAAAACAAAGACTGGGGGAGAGTGGGGCATTTACACAGGCAGTAAACATAAAGGCTGATCAATATTGGTCATTTGGTGGTGAATGAGTATGCGAAGGTAATAAATGATGAACGATAATCAGCCCAGCTTGTTAGATGAACAAGAAAAATGATATTCATGTTTTTTTCCACACACTGACACACCAGAATCATTGACTTGTGTGGATACATATATAGTGGAAGATGCGGACGAGTGACTTAACATGAGATTCTGATGATCAGATCAACTGTGAACAAGCTGCTTCTGCTGCTGGTGTCTCTCTCATATTTATTTCACATGGCACACACGGATGTAACTCGATACCTTCAACACAACAGCAGCTTGTTAAATACAAAATATATCACACACACTCTCACTCTCTCTCTCTCCTCTCTCTTGGATGACCCTGAGTGTTTGTCAGATGATTGCTCGTGGTCATCTTCATCATTTTTCCACAAATCCATTATTTAGGCATCAGTTGTGTGGTGTATTTGGCTGCAATTTATTTTACAACTCGGAGAGGACCTCCTTCCCTCCTCATAACTTTTCCTCTCCCCGGAATGATGATTGTGTAACCAATTTATTATTTCGGCACCACTTTGACTCGTTCCAACTCGACGAGGGAGTGGATAAACGTTCATTTTAATTCCCAACGAAACTGTGAAGCTGAGAGAGTGGAGGGGAAAAAGGAAAAAAAAGTTCCTGATTAGCACACATTTACCCACTCGATGTGTATTCAAATAAGGGATATACGAACAAGACGTTTGCTTGTTCTCTGCCAAATATTGAGTCATTACATGATTATATCGAGGAGTCAAAGCCGTTCATGGCAATACACAATTGCACAAAATTGCAAGGTGCTAATATCTTCATCGTGTTCACATCTCTGAGAGAGAGAGAGAGAGAGATTCTCTTTATTAGGATCTCTCCCTTCTTGAATATGTAGACTGACACAGAGTCAAGTAGCCGTTAAATGGTTGATAGTTAACTTGACTAACATTTAAGGCAATTGATTTTTTTGTGTCGAGGAAGTGCCGTTAATAGTTTCCTTAGAGAGAGAGTAAATATTTGAAGTCGGCCTTAGCAAACCTTTGCTAACTGAATGAGGGAGGGAAGCATGGGTTTATGATTATTGGTTGTGTGGCAAATATTCGGTCACATTTTTTCTCCTATTTGGGATTATCGATCTCCTGAAGAAGATGGGATTGTTGTGGGTGTGAGAGAGGAGGACTGGATGTATAAATATAAAGATGCCGCTAATTGGAGCCCCATTTAAGAGTGACGGGGGTTGTGGGTGGGGGGATTTGTGAAATAAATGCGGTCCTCTTGAAATATTATGAGGAGTTGGTTGATGGCAGGTGAAGCACATTTTAATTGTGTCTTGTATCATTCATGGTGGATGAAACATGTCCAAGAACCCCTGCCGTCTCTTCCCATTCATCATTCTCACTTGATTTAGTATAGCCTGGACTATGCACACACACACACACACTATCACTTATGTACGATATGGAGGAGGAAAGTCTATTTCCGCTATGCAGCCTTTGCTTTATAATTCTGTTTATTTATTGTGACAACTGTTGCAATCCAAAGAATGTCATTAATTTTCCTTCTTAAAATTTTTTCCCCCTTCTGAGTCCGCTGAAAAATCCTGTACACGACAAAACAAAACTGCAATCCAATGCAACGCAGACAGAGAGGAGTCCCTATTGTTTTTTGTTTCCTCCTCAAATATTTGTTGCATGACTCCGCAGTTCATGAGCGAACAAAAAGTGTGAGTGTGTGTGTGTGTGTGTTGAGACCAACTACATAAAAGAAGTTAATGGTTAAGAGGCATAAATTAATTGCTTATTCATTAGATGACCGACCCGGAGGGTCGAGGGGGTCGAGGTAATTTTGAAATTGATTATTCAACCCCAAAATTTCTCATCTCCTTGTCTCATGACGAGATTATTACACACTACAAGCACACAAACACTCAGAAAAGGGCTATTGTTACAACTTTACACAGCTTTACAATGGATGGGTTGTGGAGGGGGGAGGGGAAGATGAATAGTATAGGAAGAAGACACTTTGGACATAGAAAATAAGTGTAAATATTTCACTCAAAAACTTGACTCTTATACAAACACACACGATCACATCTCTCTACCCCTCTCAGGTGTGTGTGTGTGAAACTTGAAAGAGATTGCCTATTCATTAATGATGTGAGAACATTACTGTAACTGCTCAAGTAGCCATTAAATGATCAATGATAATGCAATAGAGTGTGTGTGCTGATATCAAAGGTGATGGCTTGCAGCAACTGTTCATCTTGTTCCCCCTCCCCCCCTCGCAGGAATACCAAGGGAGGGGGACTGTGTAAATTCCTTCCCTCTCCCTACTATCTTGTAGAGGTGACATTAATGGCTACAGATTGACTAGATTGTACAATACACTGTTCATATTGTGTGTGTGTGTTTGAGGAGGAACAAGTTGACTCAACATTTTTTCAAATTGAATTCCTTCTTCATGATATGGTGGACCGGGAAAAGTTCCCCTCATCCACACAGTAATGTACGTGCCGAGTGTCTTTTTAATGGCACAGTCGTTTTGTTTGTACGGTTGTGTGTGTGTCAGTGCAAAAAATAATAAATGAATTCGTGCCACAGTTTTTTGCACCGTCCATTACATTGCATTGACATTGTTATGGAAGAAAGGGAGAGAGAGACAGGGACAGAGACTCAACAATGTGGAAGGGAAAAAATCAAATCATTTTGACTCGACGCAAGGGCAACAGATGAGATGATGAAGGCACTCATAATCCACAATAAAAATTGCAAAGTCCTCGGATTTTTTTGCACAGTCCAATTTATAATTAATTTACGGCATGACATTTCGTTCGGTAACTCCATTTCTTCAATCATTTATCTCTACACATAAATAATAATAAGGATGAGTGAGACGAGGAGAAGAGAGAGAGAGAAGGGAAAAAAATGAAAACATTTATTCCCTCTGCAACGAGTATTTTGTTGTTGTATAATAATTGAAATGCAGAGGGGAGAGAGAAAAACAATTGTTGGGCCAAATAGAAAATAGTTTTCGATGCTGTTTGTGTGTTTGGGTCATCCTGTAATCTAATAATTCGTCTCCATAAATTTATGATTGGGGCTGGACGTGTTCTGAAATCCCAAGTGAGGGGAGTCACAGCAAAACCTTCACAGTCACAATAATTCAGATCCTTTCCATGAGAGTCAATGTAAAGAGAGATTGTGTGTGTGGGGAATTTATTAATATTTGCTACAAAGTGTCATCGGACAATCACGACAAAAATGAACGAACGAGACGAGATCCTTTGGTCTGTATAGAGAAGAAGAACAAAAAAAGGAGGAGTACAATCAAAAGGAGGCATAAAAGACAAGAACAAGAAAAAAAAAGATGGAATTGCAAGCGACCTTACCCATTATATAATATAATTAATTCAATTTTGAAAAGAACAAAAAAAACATTGTCTGAATTCTCTCCCATTACATGAGAGATTAAGAGAAGAGTAACATGATTATATAATTTATATAAACAATATAAATAGGCCAAATCATCTGTTGTCGTTCCCTCTCTCATTACTTCTTATTGGAAAGGAACAAGAAAGAAAGGGAAAAGTGTAAATGTTATGTGGACTACAAATTGCAATCACATTTCCATGTATTTTCCCAAACAATCCCTCTCACCCAGCCATCTCCTTTTGATGAGCCATCAAAACAGTGGAATGAGCAAAATGTTGTAATGTCAATAATCCAATCGAATTGAAATCATTTAGGATTTATCGATGGAATTTAATGAACGAGATGCAATCATCTCACCGTCCTCTCAATATAGAAATTGATTATTGAGGAGGAGGCCCCCCTCAGAGTTTGCATATGCAAATGTGAATTCAATATTTATTTTACACAGGACTCGACTTGTAAGCCTACACACACGAAATTAGAAACAAATCATTTGAATGAGGATGATCTGTATTGTCCCTCCACTCTTTTCTCAAAACAAAGCAAATTGGTTGGGTGAGGATGGAAACAAGTATATTGTAACATTGCATTCTCCTGAATTTGGATGCAAATGCAGTGCAGGGAGGAGGAGAGTTGCATCAAGACGAGAAGGAAAGAGGAGCTACCAGTCCACAATGTACTTATGGAGTGTCTTCTATTCTTCTTCGAAGGAGCAGGACTTGCAGTGGGTGGTTGTAATTCGTGCAAGGAATTACCCACAAAGGCATATAATTACAAAGACAAGTGAGTTGCCCTCTCCACATCAAATGTTTCGAGATGGACGAGAAGGGTAAAGTTGGAATATAAATAACATGACATTAAACTGAGAGAGAGAGAGGCTGACGTCACTTCTCCTCCATCCCCTTTCCTCGTCGTTGACTGACATGGGCGGAATGAACCCAATAATTGTTGTGATCCAAAGTATTGTCTGGGGTTGTTATATAATCTGATGAGTGAGGAGGAAGACACAAAAAATGGTCAATATTCGTATTGTTGTGAATGATCAGAGAGAGTGTTTGGGTGATCCAAATCAAGAGGTCATCCGAGTGCAGGGGCACATATTTATTCGTCACAACTTGAAACAGGGGAAAGAGTCCATGTCGCGCCTGAGGTTTGAATAGTTTTCCATTTTGCGAACAACTCCTCGTCAATTAAGTGAAAAGGATGATGATGAGGGCATTCTCTTTCCTCTGCCATAATTTAGTGGACGCATTACACAGATTACAATGTTAGAGGATACCTTGTTTGAGGGGGGAGGGAAGGGGCATATTTTAATTGTAGAGCAGGAGTTAATGGCTGTGAGCGGGATGACCATGTAAAGTTTTCAGAAGACACATCACAATGAGGAGGAGGAGAGGAGGAGATGTGATGGAGGGATGAGGCCATATTTATTACGGCTAAGACATGACTAGCCAATGTTAGGTCCAAGTCCATGCTCTTCTTCTCCTTGCTAAATGGCATATTTAATTAGTGCACTCTCAATTTATTGTCGCATTCATTATGTCATCCTCCTCCCCACTTCATATAGTTAGCTTCCACTGTGCACTGGGCAGACGGGAGTGGAAGCTGACCATTTTTTCAGAAATATCATAAAAGGGACATCCCATTGTTCTCACACACCTTCATCCATGAAAATAATGGAGAGAGGGAGAGAGTGAGGGATGAAATATTTTGAGTGATTATAAATGATGAGGGATTCGTTAGGATTCCTCACAAAAATAATCCACGGCATTGTGTGTTATTGTAATTTTTGATGATTGCAAGAGAATAAAGAAGAAGATGATGTGGTAACGCGTGTGTGTATGGTGGGTAGACTTTGTTGCAGCCTGAGTCCACCTTCTGATTGTCTTGTTCATATTTTAATGGTGAGTACAATGGAGTGGAGTAGAGGATTGGACGGGGACAGCAGGTCACTCTCTTTTGTGTGTTTTACATTGGCAGTAGTTCAAGGTGCAAGGTGCTTTGGTTCAAAGTAAATATTGTGATGTGCGTGATTATTTACTATTTCATCCTATTAACAATTAAAAAATTACGTTGCGACAGGGATGTTATAACGTGTGTGAAATGGAATGATAAGGACAGGGAAAATGAATACGAGCGACTGTGGACCAAGTGCAAGAACAAATTAATATGGAATTAATTCAACAACGACGACAACAACAAGAGCTTCTTGTTCAACGTGTCTCGGCTCAAATGACTTGTTCTTTTTCCATGTTCTTTCCTTCTCTTGTAATCAGCTCTTCTTCCAATTTGTCAGCCAAACTGACTGTAGACTGTGAGATGGCAACCATATAAATTCCACACACACTTCTTCCTCACACTCTACAATAACAACAACAACAACAGGATGGATGAACAAACACGCTTTTAATCAGAAAATATTTGAGAGATTCTCATTGAGCTTCAGAGAAGCCAGCAGATTAATTGCCAGAGATAAATCAAAGTATGGATTACAGTAGCCGCCATTTTAATTAGTAAGTAAAAGCCACAGGCTGTTCGTCAATTTGTAATTGGCAAAATGTAAAAATTGAATTGCAATTGTGTGTATCCATAACTTATTGCCATTTTGATTGTTGGCTAAGGTTTTATGGATGTACCACAATTCATCCCTCCCACAGCCACAAATTTCTTTCGATGAAGAAAGACGAAGCCATCCCAGTATGTCCCTCCAATTTGACTCCACTTGAGACATTGACAGTTTTTCTTGGTCGAAAATAATGGAAAACTCGAAAACTGTCATCCCCCGTTTTTCTACTGTGACTGTCATTTTCTTACAGATGAGTTGTGGACTTTGCCTTCTGTTTACACACTCCTCTGTCCAGGGCCGGCTCAAGGCCATATTTGCTCGGGGGCAAACACTTTTGAGGCCCCTTTAAATCGTAGTTATTTTTCGATGAGGCCCCTTAAGTGTTTATGGACTACTGCTTAATTCCAATCATTATTGAATATTATACTAATGCATTTGAGTCAACATTATTTTACATTCGGGTCACGAATTTAATTGCGATCAGAACCGATGTACATTTCTCATTTTAACCAGCATGTTTACTCAATTGCTATAAACTTTTAACATGTAAAGTTTTTATAAATGGTACAAACAATGTTGAAGAAGGATATCTATATGAATTTGACTTTCCTTGCTTTCAACTTGGAGAATTCTAAAACCAACTTCTCAGTGTCAATTCTTCTGACCACATCACGCTCCAAGGATATTTGTGCCAAACCACTTAGTCGATCCTGTGACATCGTTGTCCTTAAGTAATTTTTTATGTGACTCAAACCTGAGAATGTTCTCTCTCCTTTGGCAACTCCAACAGCAAGAGTGGCTACAATTCGAAGTGCGATGTAAGCATTTACAAATAGTTCATGCAGCTCCCTCTCAATTAAAAATTGGAGAACCTCCATTGGATTTGAATGCTCGGGGACCAAGTGCGCAAGACTTTTGAGATCCTCATACAATTGTACACCCCTAACGTCAGATAAACAATTATGAGTGAGCTTGATCTCAAGATCCATACAATGCTTCATTAGACCCTCATCAGAGAAATTGCAACTTTCAAAAAGAAATCCAAACGTCCCACTACAGTTTAGATGAGCAGAAAATCGTTTCATCAGGGATTTCTTAGTCTGGCGTAACACGGGGATGAAGAATTCCTCTTTAAATATTTTCTTCTAGTTCAAATGTTGTTCAAAAACTGACATACTGCATCCTTTTGTCCTTTTATTTCTTAGGCCTTCAGTAGAATTGAACATGGGACTCACTCCAATTTCCACAGCAATGACAGCGGCAGCATCCACAGATTTCTCAAATCTACTATTCTGATAGTCAGTTAAATAGTCCATAAGCTTTCTCCATTCATCTTCAGCGTCAGAAAGTGTGGATGAGACACGTTGGAAAATTTTACTCGCAACGGTAACAGCAACCAGAATGTCATGCCAAACAATGATGGCTCCAATTACGTCAAACTGTTTCATTTTTTGAATAAACTCCAAGCATTCTGCTTCAATTACTGTGTCATCAGATGTTTTGGATACTGTTTCAAGGAATTCAATGCTCTGTGGATACTGGAATCTCATAGCCTTCACGTTGTCAATACGGCACTCTCAACGAGTTGGGAAAACTGAAGCAGGAATCATTAGCCACGGAGTACATTAGCCACTTCCGATTGGTCTTGTCCCTTATAATTTTCACCCTACTGCTGTGATAGCAGTTCTATTCACTGCAATTTGAGCATTTTGTTTACAAGTTTTGAGGCCCGGGCGCGTATATCCCAACCCTACAATAGATTGGCATTTTTTTAACAAAATCTTAAAAACTGAAAAATGAGTGAAATGAGGTTACTTTAAGTTAGGTTAGGTTTCAAAAAGTCCGAAAAAACTGATGGTGCCAATCTATTGTAGGGTTGGGAAATACGCGGCCCGGGCAAGGGCCCCACCGTGCCCACCCTGTTGAGCCGGCCCTGCCTCTGTCCCCATTGACTTATTGACCTGACACGATGTCCCCTGTTTGTCCACATGATCTTCTCCTTGTTTTCTCTTCGTCGCTGTTGTTGTTGTTATTGTTGTGATGTCTCTTTTTCATGTCTTGTCGTCGTCGTCGTGACAGGCCAGACGATCTTTCCCTGATTTGTCAACTATGGTCTGTGGACACACACACACCCTGTCTCTCTCTCTCGCGACATTCAATGATTGTTCCAAGGAGGGGGCCAACCCTAGTCAAATGACACAACAGCTGATTTATTCAAGATCACGATTTAAATTGATCATACTCATTGTTGGAGGGCACATTAAAGATGAAGATGTGTGTGTGCGTAGAAAATACTTCGGAGAGTCATTGTCACAGAGAGTGTGTACAGCACTAACACTTGTGTGTTAACTGGGAGCCGCAACATGTCAATTATATCCTCCCAAGACACACATCACACAACTGAACAACTTGTTGGGATGCTCTGACCTCGTCGATGCATCAATTGTGTAGTTTTAGGCAGAGTGCTCAAAATGAGGGGGAATTATGGGTCAATTATGATCACATCACATTAAATTACAATATTGTGGTGCAGGGCAACAATTATTCAAATATCTGATGGAAGGATTCATCATTTATTAATGCTATCAATTTTTTCTGAGGTGGTTGCTACTCTAATGCAATGTAAATGTAGACTCCCCAACTCATAAAGGACTTCTGGAATTATACGTTTCGTTTAGACAGTCAAGAGTTATAAAAAGTTGAGAGGCATGATCCTCCTTGGTCTCTGTTTTGTCCCTTTCATTCATTTTTTTACAGGAGGAATGGAAGGGGAAGAGAGGAGAAGGAGAAGAGGATGTGAATGGCCATATATAGAGAAGAAGAATACTATTGATAAAATTATTATGCTTAACGGCATTTAATTTCTGTTTAATTTGTCCACTTAATTATTTGACAAATTGCTCCTCCGCAATGGAATACTAATTTCCCTCTTTTTTGCATGTATTTTCATTTTCTTCAAAAAATGAGAGAGAACAATCCCTCCCCCATCTGCTCACTATCAGAATGAGGAATTTTAATCATATTTTTATTAATGGTACAGTTAGGCACATTTAATGACGCTCGCCTTCTAATAACAACCCTGTTGAGACTCAAACTTTGTAAATGTGTGTCCTTATTGACTTTTATTACTCTTCCCACTAATTTATGAGCACCCATCTTGACTCTCCAGAGAAGATGAGATGCACAATTATTATTACCTATGACTCCCTCTCCCTCTCTCTCTGGTCTTGATTCTGTGGAGAGATCGTGCTGTGCAACCGCAGCTACTTCATGACTTGAACTTGTTGATGTCTTTGAAAATACTTTTTTTTATTTTTCTCTCTCAAGATGTTCTCAGCCGATACAAAAATTATGACATCGTTCATCACCCGTCGTCATCCTCTCTCCATCTTAAATTCCATGGCCTTTGACATTGAACGCATAAATTAATACAAATTGGGGAGGGGACTTTTGAGGGTAGGGTCTAAGACTCCAAATGTCAGACCACACACAGTCCTAATCGTTTGTACAAATTTCAACAAGGAATTGAACTGGACCAATTAACAAACTTAATTTAAGATTGACCCCCCTTCTCTCTCAACTCGTCAGCTTTTTGAATATGAATATTTTCATTGACCTTTGTGAAAGGGAAGGCAAAAATAGGGTAGAGAGCCAAGTCGATTATACCTCAATATGTACTTTTCTAATTTCGTTTAAAATTGGTCTAATTGGACGAATTTGAGGGAATTTATGGAGAGTGTGTGTGAAGGGAACGTATGCATCCCTCTCATCTCATTCTGTGTGGAAGGAGGAAGGCACGTGAGGACAGACGATGAGAGCAACCCCTGATATTGTGTGTGTGGTTATTTTCCTAAAGGTCATTTGAAATTAATAAATGAAATGTCAATCAAAGACAAAGATGAAGATGGAGTTGAGGATGACAAGTTGGTGTGATCATGTCGTCTAACCTACTTAAGTAGTTAGTTGGTAGTGAAAGAGTCTGCAGGTAATTTGAATCTGTCAATTAGCACTCTTTAGACTGTCCTCACTCTTCCCCATCCTCTGCCAATATCCCCTCCTCCCTCCCATCTTCATTATTATATCATGTTTCCCTATTTGACAACAAGAACAAGTCACCCTTGTCATGGTTCACATGACATTCACTATGTACACACACACACCACATCCATCCTCTGTTCTGCGTTCTCTGTCTCACACAAATGTCTACTGCCTTTATTTATTCTTCCACAAAATTAAAAGAAACGTGTGTTCGATTATTTATCCCAATAATCCCATTGAAAGTCGTCAACTTGGAGAGGGTAATATAATTGTCGTCGGCGTGCTCAGTCATCCAACAATTTAATTTTTCAAATATGAAATTGCTCAGAAATGTGTGTGTCCTCTTCTTCTTCTTCTTCCACGACTCTTCTTTTACATCTCATTTTTATGTTCTTTATATTACATTGTGTGTGCTCACATGGTCACCCTCCATGTTGTCATTGTTGTTGATAGAGAGGAGAGATATAGAGAGAAACACAATTGATGCAGTTTATTTTATCCGAACAAGTCATAGCGTATACTTTTATGACATGAGAAAATTATTTGACTAGTTAATTTGACGTTGATGTAGTGGAATAACATTCTAAATTTAATAAAACAAAAAGGAATAGAGTAATTTGGCAAGAAGGGGAGAGATACAGTATAGACATAGCTATGGAATAAAAGAGAGAGACGGGCCTCTTTGAGCAGATGTCATTGATTAAAAATAAGATTTGCTTATGCCAGACATCTCATCGTCGTCCCACAATAAAAACGCACAACGTCTGCTCCATAGGAAGGAAACAAGTTTTTTGAGCTGGATTTTATTTAACTTTTTCTTACACGACAATTAGCCATTTATCAGCCCAGGCAATCTTGTCCCAGTATGCAGTTACGTAATTTGCAATCTTGTAAATGCAGCCAATTACTCACAAAATGCAACAAAGTGAAAAGGATGAAACACAGACTCATTCATGATATAACAATTACATTTTGATACAAAATGGCTGACAGAAATCAAAGTTTGACTCTCTTAGACTTTTTGAATGACAACAAATCAAAAGTGCATTGTGTGACAATGGAGTTTTACAATTAATCTTTTAATAACTTCAATTCGCAAAAAGTCAGTCAGGTTTCATCTTCTGCTACTCATCCTCCCAATTGGTCTCTCTTTCCTCTGTATTTTCTTCTTGTGCCTCAGATGAGTTTAGGGACGAGGGCGGACTTTCTTCCGGAAGCGATTTCGTAGAACTTGAACCGAGGCAACCCAATCAAATATTGCCCTACTCAACTCTTTCCCTGCAGCATCCAACGCTTTACGTAGACCTTTCCGAGTGACCTAATGAATCCACGAGGAGTGAAACCACACGAATGGTCTCATTCTTTATGCGATATTTCTGTAATGGTGCGAATATTAGTTGTGCTCTCTCCGCGGCTATCCGTCCTTCTGTTTCATAGGTTGGGTTAGGTTAGGTTGCAAACTCTCAAAATATTCCATTCTAGAGTAAAGCTCCAGAATTTGTGTGCCAGTCGCAGCTATAACAGCAAATCAACTACATATTTGAGTAATTAATTTGTGTGTGTACATTTTCAAAGGATACTTCTAAGCACAGGACTGTACAATGTGAAAGGTTAGGTTAGGTTATATTGTACGGTTCTGTGCTTCTAAGGCACTTTGAACAAAGAAACCTTTGGAAAATGCCACGTACTTTTCACGGCGAGAAAGGTATCATAGCAAAAGAGAACTGAGTCAAGGTGAATACTTACATGGACTCTGGTCATCTGACAGTCTCCCTGTATGTCACAAGGGGACAGGATGAGATCAGCTGAGACTCATTTTACATGTTCAACTATGCAGTGCATATGATATGCATTCTTTCTTTTCTGAGAAATTCGACCCGACTAAAATCAATTTACACTTGCGTTTATCATCTCTATGAAAGGGAGAGTACATAAATACATGTGTGAGGTCATGGACCACAAAAATTCAGTGTTGAATAGTCCATTGCCATTTGCG